>LKNJ01002020.1:0-58913 GCA_002120245.1 Maccullochella peelii
ACAAACAAGTCCGATCCATGGAGGCCCCACCTCGCAACTCACAGGACTTAAAGGATCTGCTGCTAACGTCTTGGTGCCAGATACCACAGCACACCTTCAGAGGTCTAGTGGAGTCCGTGCCTCGACAGGTCAGGGCTGTTTTGGCGGCAAAAGGGGAACCTACACAATATTAGGCAGGTGGTCATAATGTTATGGCTGATCGTGTACTTCCACCATGAAAATATACTTTCCTGAATTGGCAGTAAACGTTAACTTATGTTTGTTTCCTACAATCTCAAGTACCTGTCCTCTGTTGAGTCATCCCGTGTGTACGGGGAATTACGAATTGTTATTTCCATCCTTTGATCTCGTAGTTCTCCTTCCTCCGGAGTGTCTCGTTTGGCTTCCCGATCATCCGCCTGTGGAACAAGGCCCTGTGTGAACTGTGCAAAACAAGAAGAGCAGAATATGTGGTTAAAGCTAGAGACGTCATTAAAATGCCCTCAGATAAGGAATAAGAAAGCCAATACAAATACCAGAACATTTGGAATGTAGCTACCGCTATTCAATTTTAACAAATTTCTTGCCAAAAATATTACATATTTAATGTTCCCACCAGAATTGTTTCTTTGTGTATGTGCTGGTGCAAAAGCTTCCGAAACAACATTTAAAAAAATGGGACACTAAACTCTTATGTTAAAGCATAAAACATAATGATGAAAATAAAAAAAGCAACAAAAATATTTGAAGAGATTACAATTATAAGATTACCAAGGATAAAAGTTATGTTTTCAAGCCTATATTTATTATACAATATGCCATTTCAAGTAATTTATTTTATTATTTCGTGGTGACTTTTAATATAAAAATGCTACAACAGATAAAACTTCGCAATTGCTGTTTTTAACACTGTATCAACATGTAGGTGTCATACGGGTCCAACATTAGCTTTGAGATACTTTACATTTTTCTGGCGCTTGGGATCTGTTCTCTCTTCTAATTCTCTTCTGCGTTTTTTCTCTAGTAGGATTTCGTCAAGAGTTTTTACTTTCCAGGTCTCCTTTTCGTCCCCCATCAGCGTCCGCTCTTCACCGCCTGCTCCACATCGCACACACACACACACACACACACACGTTCATCACGTCATTTTAGTTCAGCTTCATTTGAATCATGAAGAGTTAGGCTTAGACAAAACAAAACGAACCAATACATTTATATAATAGATTCATGAGAGAAAAGTGTCAACCTCTTATTGGTCATAATTTCTTCCAGTATATTTTAGTTACTAATTACTTTTTAGATTAAGAAAAGAAACATAATGAGGAGCTTATAAAATGTTATAGTGCTTTACTATTAATCAATAATAATATCCAATAATATAATGTATTATTATTAATAATATAACACTCTGAAAGGAGTGTTTGTTTATAACGAGTACTTTTACTTTTGATACTTGAAGTACATGTAGCTGATAGTATTTCTGTACTTTTAGTTAAGTAACATTTTTAATGCAGGAGTATTAGACGATGATATTTCTACATTTACTTAAGTAAAGGATCTCAGTAATGCATGTCCCGCCAACATGCATTGCGCGGACCATTTCCAAAGACTCTTACTGCAACCGTGGTCATGTTCACGACAGATGCGTCTGCGCATACGGAGAATTAAGAAATGGGTAAAGTCAAGTCCTTCTATTTTGAGTTAGGCTTGGCATGAGGCATCCCATAGTTGTAAGTTTACTATACGGTAGATCACAACGTTACAGTAAGAAGCTAATAGGCCAGTTAGGGAGACGTACATAGCCCGCTAACGTTATACTTGTTTATGGATAAACCAATAGTTAAATTGTAAGATAGCAGCATATGCCCGCATATTAAGCGAAACTGTAGGTGAGTTAATTGCTTCTAACGTTAAACCCGCTGTGTGTTGTGGATCAAGCGGTTAATGCTAACACATTAGCTAGCTAACTTTAGCTAGCTAAAACTAGCATGGACGATTGTTGCTAAACAGCTTCTGTAGCTAACTACGTGGTTTTAAAGCCATAGTTAGTTCAGCTGGCAGAGCTAGAAACTGAAGAACCCGTAACTGTGTCCGTAGCTCTAGTTAAAAGCCTAGGTACAGTAAACGATTAAGTTAACCAGCGGGCAGGTGATATGCTAATACAAACCTGAAATATGCGCAGCGGTTTTATGGCACACCGGAAGTCCTAACGCGTTAGTAACGTTTGTAAATCTTCCGATGTGAAACAACGACCACAGTATGGTTTGAAGTTCATAATTTGATTAAAGAAAAATCAATAAGGCAATAATACTGATCTATTTGATACATCTCTGAGTTATCAATAGCACAAAGATCTTTATTGGGAGAAATAGGTGAAGGAATAATTGTTTATGATGGTGAATTTACATGAAAATGAAGCATACCCATCGTTTGAGGAGGTGGAACTTGAATATAACTTTGGTTCTACTGATATCTGTAGCTATATCTGCAACTATCTGTAAATATACATCAAGCACATGGAAAGCTGTACAACCCCTTTTTGGGTCTTCTAGCATCATGAATTAAATACCTAGTTACAGTAAAAAGACAAAGCAAGGGCATCCTTGTGGTAAGATACTGTGTGCATTTCCTGTGTTTAAAAGAATAGTTTGTTGTGGGTTAAGAAAGAATTACAGGATCAAGAGCTGTTTGGTTTGTACGTCTGATTGAATTATGCAGTGACTTTGTAAGAGATCTCATCAAACAAAAATGAAACAAACATTAAACATTTTTTAAAAAGGTTCTGGGTATTATTAATGAATAGTTCCATTTAAATTGTTAGATAACATTGCTGTGTATCAGCATCATAGACAAAGCCACAGATGAGGCCTCGAAAGGTCCTTTAAAGATTCAAATCTTTCAAGGAAAGACCGTAAACCTTCTTCAAATACCTGTTGCATAATTAAATCATTTTGTAATTGCTGACTCAAAAACCCAGAATATTCCTCATGCCTGTGAATTTCACAAATGGTAGCATTACGTGTTTTTGTGTATTGCAGGACATTTTGAGGGCCATTACATCTGCTGTGACCTTGTTGATGTTACAGCAAAACTCAGGAAAAACTCCTGGACTGCCTAAATCCATTCCAAAACTTTTGTGATTGATTATTTCTCTATTTCTATTTCTCAACTCATCTTATGTGGATACCCAGGTAAGTTTCCACATTGAGGTGGGATAAGGATATTGTGGTAATTCACAGGATATGTGTCTGTTATTCTAATTCTGTGTATAATATTTATAAGTTCTTCTCTCTCAAAATCCAGACCCAGAGCAGGTGTTCAGAGTCATGAGCTTAACACCTGTCCATGAGGGGGCAGCAGTGTACCCCATGGTTAACTTGCAGGTCTCCTGTGAAGTTCTATAAGCTCTGAAGCCACTTTTAAACCCTTCCCCTGACATTGGTGTAACAGGTAATGCATACCTTGTAACAGTAATTTCTGATGTTAATAGCAGAAATGATTTTCTTATGACTGCTGTGGTGGAGAGTTCACAAGATCACATAGAAAATGCTGAACGAAGTAATTTTTCATTACACTGCTAAAATCAAGTGAAACCAAAATAAAAGTACATTTAACTCTTCTCAATGTGTAAATGTAGTCTGTCTAAACATACAGAAACCACACCTCATTGATACATTACTATACTGTATTTATGTAAATAAAATGAGTGAGTGGCTGAGATTGCTGGATTTCTTCACATTTAAAAACACCAGAGGGCGCTGTTATTCCTGCACAAACAGAGCTTCAACATGTTTATCTTCTGCCAAAGAAAAAACCTCTGAAACAACAAAGTGATATTATATTTAACCAAATCACATTATCATGCAGGGGAGGGAGTATCATGAAAATCTTCAACTAAGTATTTTGCTTTGCTGTCAAGGTTCTGCACAGGATGTGGTGAAACCGGAGACTGACACAACACACAGAGGTTAAATTGCCCTTTATCAGTGTGAAAGAGTCATATAAAGAGGTGAAAGCCAAAAGCTGGAATACAACCAATGGATTTATGACAGACTGACCTCAATGAACACATGAACTATGGCCAAGGTCTCATACCAAGCAGGAAGCATGACTCTCTCAGTCTCAGTCTGGCTTTAAATGTGCTGGAAAACAGAGCTTTCCAGACAAGTGGTTGACTGTTTCAGATCATACAGGTGAGCATGCATGAAGTTTATTTGAATGTGGGGATATAAATTGAATTCTGCTTTGGGTGACAATCATCAGATTACTCCTTTTGAGTCTGATTATTTCAGTCATGTGGTCTGATTTAGCCTCGGGGCTCATTAAACAGCATAAATACTTGACTGACATGATTCATTGGCACCTAAACTGCATTACATGCAGGTTATTAAGGCCTTTTTTTGGACAAATTGACTGCAGCAAGTTACCTTTGATTCTCATCATTACTATACAAGATATTCAACTCAACATTGTTGTCAATTTTTTACTGTAGTCAAGGTGCCTCATAATGCTTTATGGACACCAGTGGTCCAGACATTTTGTTACACACACACAGACAACTCTTCAACCTCACAGAGTCAGAGCGCAAAGTTTATGTGTCCAGGCTGAGCTGATAAACCTCTGAGGAGAGGAACCACTTCCCACATGGACTCCAACAGTGCCGGCAGCGTGCAATATGATCGCTGGAGCGAGGACAACATCAACATGAACGTAGCAGCATCACAGTCTGCTGTGATGAGGTGAGACAAAGTGATGCCTGACATAAGATGCAAAGGTCAAATATAAAGTTGAGAATTTTCTGATGCTATTGAGGAGCAAATATATAGAGATGTAGGGAGTTGTGTATGAGATAACACCATGTGTGGACTGATAATATGGGTTTAAGGGTTTGATATTGGTCTTTCATTAAAAATCAAATATGGTTTAGTCTGTGTTACCTACCTCTGACAGGATTAATGTAATTTCATTCATACATTCATCCCATTTCAAGTTCATCAAGATCCCCCTTTTGCAGTTTGATCACAAAGGAGACTAACTGGATGCATGAATCTGTTAATTTCATAATGGAGTTCAGTCATTGGAGGGTTGTGCTATTCCTCTGAAACAGCAAATGCCATGACAAAAATATACGATTCTACAAAAAAATAGAATTCGGTTTTTGAATTCTAGCATTCAAATTCGACATCACTTGAATCCTATAGTACTGGTAAGCTTTGTAAAGCCTTTAGAATCAAAGCAACTTAACAAAACATGGAGTAAACCAAATGCTGTTTGACCTGATTCTGCCTCCCTTTCTGTTACATTCACAGGATCTACAACAGAGTGTGTATCGGCAGCACTGGAATAGCAGTGAAGGTGGCAGGAGCTTTGGTTGCACTGGTGTCCGTTTACATCATAGGATACGTGACAGGATACTATGTCCATACGTGCACATCTGGATAAACCAGAAGTTCAAAAGGTTTTGTAAATCAAAATCACTAATAAAAAGAGCACAATGACAATGAGGCATTTTTATGTTGAAGGGAAATACAATCAACTGTGATTCAGAAGCCATGTCATTCATGGATTTAATATATGTATAGAACATTGCAAGAACCACATGTAAATTCTTCCTTCTGGGGAGTGATTTTCATTAACCTCATATCAAATGTTTTGATACATGAAGGTTATGTAAAAGTTTGCAAATGCTGATTTTATTCTGATGTCCTAATAAAACTAAAATTTTGCCATTTTGCAACCACGCATCAAAAGAGAGTTGACTGAATTTCAACGAGCAAAAGTATCAAATGATGTCTTGAAAGTGCAATACAGAACATTTATATCTGCTGTCACAGTGCTATTATTGCAGTGATAGCAGCAATACTGATACTTTATCAAATCAGTCTCCACTGTAGATTATCTTCATAATCACCACATCCTCCTCTGCACATCCTGCTTTGAGAAAAGGCTGGAGTTGACTTCACAGACCTATTCTGTGATCCTCTGGTCTGTGTAGTACTCTCTCATCATCACTGTGCTCCCTCAGCATCTCTGGACAATCAAAGAGAAATCTCTGTGTTGCTTTTCTTCATGAAGACTATAGCATTGTGTTAAACCCTGACAGGCATCACCACGCTGCTGTTATTGGCTCTAGGATCACTAGTGTCATTCTTCTTTTTTTGTCTTGTTGGAGAGTCCACTGCTGCAGGGGTCAGCGTTGCAGAGAACTTTAAAGTCTTTCATGTTTTTAATGCAATGCATGATATTCATCCTGCAGCTAAAACCCACTTTGGTTACCTGTTTATATAACAGACTATTGATCTAGTCAAAAGGCAGTTTGTGAAACTTGCTACATTTGCTTTATTAAACACCCAGTGTAAACTTATATTGTTTTATTTACTGTTGTAAAAAAGGTCATCTTCTGTACCGGAGACGATGCATTTTTACAGCTTTATTCAAAGAACTGGGTAGTCAGTATAAGCACATATAATCACTGTGAGTGAACCAAGAAAAAAGCACTACAAACAGAAACCCAGACTTCATTAACATGAAATCTAGGCCTACACTGAGGGCTCTAGCACTTAAAATGGAAACAGGTTTTTACGTCAAAAAGAACTAAACAATTGAATAGTTGAAATGGATTTGCTCTGCAATGAAAACTCACTGCATTTCAAATAAATCTACCACTTAATTTGACTGTGTTTTCTTTGATGCATTCAATTGCCCCTGTAGCAGACCTGGCCCAGATGTTGATCTCAGAGAGATGTTTGTGTTACACCTCTGAAATATTTGCCACTGAGGATTTGTAATCTGACACTGAAATTGTGGTCATATAGAGGACTGGATGTTCAGAGCAGGAAATAACTGGTGCACACTGGAAACCTAAACCTGAGGTTTCAGTTTCAAGTCACGTTTTAAGAGCTAGTTGTTTGGCTTGTGGCCATCATCATATAACATATTACAAAGACCATTAAATAAGATTATGTTCTTTGGAATGGATTTATGATTTCCCTTCTCTATATACCTTGAAATCGGGTGAAGTTGTACCAGAAATCCCTACTCTACATCAACTACTGGACACATTTCCATGAAATTTGTGGTGGATAGTCATAGTTCTCAGAGGATGAGTCCAAATGATTTTGGTGACCTGGTAGACGCAACCATCAGGACAAAATGTCAGCTAAGCACACCAGATTTCTTATGAGTCCTAATTGCATACTAACGCCAGTACAGTATGTAGGCTACTACTGTACACACTAATCTTTACTGTAGCCTAGACTGTTGTTGCTGTTAAAAAATATTGTACTTTACTGTTTTATATGAGCAGACTTGGTTCTCAATTGTTCAAGTGTGTCTTAAAACAATAGACAGGTGCCCATAATATGTACACTGCAACAGGTTTTGCTTGCTGTAATCATTCCTCCTGTTCATACATCAAAGATCCCTTCAACATGCTCCCAGTCTAACTGATGGGACAAAATCCGCAGTCCTATTTTTGCAAATACACATTCCAAACTTTATCTGAAGATAAAACAAGGCTTCAATAGTCAATAAGTGGATATCTTTCAAAGTTACAATTTTTTTAGCGTCAAATTCCATCTTTTTGTGACTGTCCTTCCACTGCAGCTCAATGGGAAATGCAGTCTGTGGAAACACAAAGTAGTATATGTCATACTAAAAAGTTTGGAAGATATCTACTCGATTTGTCCAACTCAGACTGCTGAAGACTCATTTTAGCTTCAGATAAACTTTGGAATATATTTTTACAAGGACTGTAGATTTTGCTCCCCACTCCCACCACTTATACTGAAAGAGCATTAGGAAGGGATATTTAATGGCCAGTATGGAAAGGAGGGATGATTACAGCAACAAAACCTGTTTCAACGTTCATATGGGCATGGGACTATTGTTTTAGGACAGAGTTGAAAATTTGTCAACCTATCCTTTAATGACAGAGAGAGAGAGAGAGAAAGTGACGCTTACTATGATCAGCGTGTTCATGACACCTTTACAGGTCTGCAGGCCGCTTCAACTTGTGACCTTCAAAAACAAATATTTGGTCATCTGTCTGATCTTGTAAACATTTATATCAATGCATATGTATATACCAAATATATATACATAAAACACAAACATATCGGGCTATAAGACAATGTTGCACTTAAGAAAAGCTGACATACGTATCAGTTGGGTTATAGTGTTCATTTCTATTTTTGTCAGTATCAGCTTCACTGTATCTGATCCAAATCCCTATGGATTTATATAATTTGAAAGTGTCTTGATGTAGGTGGCAGATGGGTCCGGAACCAGGCCAGTGTTGAGGCTCGGACCTCACCGCCGAAATGTAGTCTTCAGTGCACCTTCTTTGCTGCTGAAGTCTAACAGGTTTAAAGAACTTCACTGGAGAGGATCAGAGTTTCATGCAATTAGAGTTTATTCTTTTGACAGATAACCCCGAGTTGATCTCCGGAAAGCAACTGTAAAACATCCTGACTGTGTGTTTCTTTTATAGGGGCAAGAACTAACACCTGTGTCTGTGGGACAGCTCTGCAGCACGTGTCCCGCTGATGTCTAGCTCACATTAATTGGTCATTTATCACAGATTATGACAGGAGCTGGCATGAGAAGGGCTATGCAGAGCCCATCTCGGTCACTACCTGTCCTTGTCGATGGCAGGGCACATGTGAGGGAGGTGGGAGATAAAAGAAAGGCCGCACGCAGGTGGCTGGGGAAGTACACCAGAAATGCAGCGGCGGGACCATATCCTGCCGATGTAGTCAGATAGCGATTACAGTTGTGGCATAGCTATCAAGAGCAGTAGTATCAGCAAGGCCAAACAGATACATGCACAGCATACGTAGCTCCCTGTACAATGTACTCCCATTAGAGAGGCCCAGGATGGGTAACTCCCTAATGATATGAGCTTGGATCCCACCGCAACTGCAGGAGCCCCCTCCTTTCTCTAATACTCACACAGTTTCTCTGTGTGACTCTAAATGCAGGTTTAACATTTGGTATGACTACAAGTAAATAAGTAAGTGAATAAGACATTTGACTCCATTGACTATTAGTTGTTAAGTTATAGTAGCAGCACTCTACACATGTGGTTTACCACAACAGTCTCTTATCTTAGAACACAATTATGATAGTGAATAGGATAGTGATAATATATAGTGATAGGAAGCAAATATAATTCCGGTAGAAATAAAACAACATAATTTGTGTAATCAGTCCTACCGGTGTAGTCAGCCAATGTACAAAGTCCAATAAAAACAAAATACCCACTTTGTTGTTATCAACCAGTCTCATTTTTATTTTTAATACATTCTTACAATACCATGTAAACCACTGCTGTGCTTAAGACACTGTATGTGTATGATGTTACAGAAGGTCTGATTGTCTCCATTAGATCATTGAGAACACATTCATTCCACCATTGAGAAAGACAAGTGTCTGTGCTCAGATGAAAATCAAACACACATTTATATCAGTCATGTCAAAATAATCATTAACAGTTTAAATATCATGCAAGTAATACTTCAGTTGGCCAAATATGTTTTGAATTTCAATTTCAATCTTTTTTTCGGCTCAGACGGAAAACAACCAGCACTCACACTGTGATCTTAATAAGCTTATGATGCCTTATAAAAACTTAGCATGTGCACTACTTTGTGAACATGTGTTTACAATAAAGGCCAAATAGCATAAAGGTTTAGAGATAAGTGATTCAAAAATAGATAATAGAAAACAGACATTCCAGACAAACTGCAAACTACAGTATCATGTTCCAAACCGAGTTTGAGCTAAATCTGATTAAAACCATCAGCTGTGGCCCGAGAAACCTATACTGCCCTCATGTGCCCAAACAGAAGCCTTATCACAAGAGGACTTAAAACTGATGGAACAATCCTACCCAAAATCTTCCTAACTCGGCCAAGACTATCAATGTATTGTTCTGGCTAATAATGACATTTTTAAAAAAGCATGCAATTCTAGAAATAATGTGACTGATACCTCAGAGAGGACTGATCACCTCTGGGACCATAAAGACAACCACCACTGAGCCCGACTCTCTTAACACTAAAACTACACTGGTTGTGTATAGTCATCTCCATACACAGAGCCTGAATTGGCTATAATGCTACATTCTGATCAGATCACAAGTATGTAAGAATAGGAAGTATGAATGAAAATATTTCTGTATCAGTCACAAGGGTAGCACTGTGGTGTATTGCACATGTCCTTCTGTGATCAAAGATGTTGAGTGACAGCACTGAGTAATAATACTCACATTTACATGAGATTTGGCTCAGAAATCTTAAGGCAACAAGGCAACTTTCCTTCAATGCCTCTGTTTATACTGTGCCTACAGCATGGCTTAACACAGCACATTTTTACATAATTTCTTGTCATTTAGAATTTGTCTGTCATATCTGAACATGTACTGAATTGTAATGGTATGGAGGAGGATGGGCCATAGCAGTAACTGAATAAGTGTAGTCACACTGCTGGCCATTCCATGTTCAGATAACAAATCTTTGCAATGTAAAGACTTACAATCATAGAAAGACTACTATGGCTTTACCTCATATTAACATATCCAGAAAGACGGAAGAAAGACATGCTACAGAAGAACTGTTTTAATTAATAATTGTTATTGTCTGTTATGTTGCCAATGTCACACTTGTGAGGCTTTTCGAAATAGGGAGGGGGGGGCACAGCAAATAAGGAAGCCATCACAGTGCTCCTGGGTTGAACACAGCTCACACACCTGTAGCATGTCAGAGCAAACGGCAAAAGACGTATTTTACTTTTTCTTGCTAAATACTTTAGTTTGTTCGTTGTTTACTGACACTTTACTGAAATGTAGTTAGCCACTTTTGGCCCATTTCTAATCAGCCGCGTACAGAGGGTATCATGCGGCGGGGAAATTCGTCTGTGTGATGTCAAAGGCTGTGGACGTCCGAGAGGCGGATCTGAAGGAGCCCAGGACAGCCGACTCTACACAGCGTGTCTGAGCAAAATGAAACATGGATGAGGAGGTCGTCGAAAGTTGGGAGGAAACTGCTGATAGTGGGGTAAATAATGAAAGGGTCAACATACATTCTGTTCAAGGCAAATATCCTTTTGGTAGCTTCTTTATATATGCTTTTGGAAGTTCTCATAACGTTCCATGTTGGCGACTCCCACGGGCCAACAATGTGGCTAAAGCTAGCGTTAGCTTTAAGAAACTTGGCGAGCTAACTTAAAGTAGCTAATGAGCGAGGCTGGCTTAACATGACCCAACTAGCTAACTAGCCAGGTTACGTTTGTTATCTCTAACTTATTTCGCATGAAATTACGTTAATATGCCTGATTATTAGCTAACGGCGGCCAGCTAACGAATATACTTCACGTGAGCGAAACCCACGCAATTAGAGTTCCTGTTGAAATGCTTAGGTTGACGTTAGCGAAGGCTAAGCTAGCTATTTATTACATGGCTAACATGGAAATGTGTCAATTGAATGTTGGTTTACTTGTTGAAAAATATACACACCTCGCACAAGACATCTAAAGCCCTTTTAACGACCCAGTCGTCTCATATTTAATTCGGCATACATTTCAGAACGCTAATAACTCTTACATACTAAACACTGATTCACACAATTCCCCGCAGTAAAGACTAACATAACCATTCTGTGGACGACGACTAGTAGCGTTGTGAATCAGCATAAAGTGAAGATAAATAACTTTGCAAGATCGATTGTTTTAACAGATGCTTAAAATGTGTACAGTAGCTATATCATTGTCGTTCATTTAGCACATTTTCCATCAGGCCTGGCATAAAACTATTCGTGCTATAATGTCAGCTTGCTAAACTAACTTGGTGATTTCCTGTAATTTACAAGGGCGTCGTTGTTGGACAACAATTTCGGCCGTGATGTCAACTAATTATCGGGTAGAGAGCTAGTTATGTCGCCAAACTGACAAGTTGGCTAACATGAAGCTAGCTGTAGTCACTATCGCTAGCTCGTGACGTCGAGAACGTAGCTTTGAGAAGAAGTTGGTCAGAATGTTAGCAGCGTGTCAGGTTGAATTACAGCTCTTTTTAACATATATTTCTGTGGTTAGTCAGTATAAAATGCACCTAATCTCACTTTATATTAACAATTTTGGCTGGCAACATCAGCCGGCGAATGTTAGCTAGCTGAGCACTCTGTTATGACTTGGCAGATGTCCTACACATGTATAAATAGCTTGTAATTGAATCCTGCTTTTCCATCCACTCTCCGACTGGCTTACTACCTGCCGCACTTTTCTTCCTACCCCAAATCAATTTCACCATGTTGTTTGTTTACATGAAATGCATGTTGGGACTATTTTTTTTCTCCACAGGAAATGGAAAAACGGTTAGAAGAGAAGCTAAGGATCAGCCAGAAAGAAAAGTAAGGCATTTAAAAGGTAGAAGAAACATGGCCCAAATTTCTGACATTTTAAAATTATTACTTCTGTTTCCATTCAAAGCTATACTGTTTTGCTTAATCTGTAAAAGTACACAAGTGAACATTCTTACAAATAATTAAGAGCCACTCTTCTATGGAGTCATAGGAGTGCCATAAAAAAGAATAAATCTGGAAAAGAATAAGACAATGAATGTGGAAATGTAAAGAGAAATATATAAATGTGGATATATAGAGACAAATAATTCTTTGTCCCTTTGCTTTTCCCTTATTGCTTTTGCTATTCCTTGAAGGGCCAAGCTGTCAATCAACTGGCTTTGTCGGGCCTTCCTGCCCAGGCTGAGTAATCAATTCATGCACACATGAATCCTGCTTTGGCGGGACCTTTTTGCACGGACAACAGAGAGGTCTATTTCTAATTTGCTGAGACCTTTTTTTCCTACATGCCATAATCTGCAACAGTGGCAACGGATGTCATGTATGTCAGTGTCTGTATTAGTCAGTGCAGACATTTGCCCAAGACTCTCTATGGCATCTTCCACCATCCTCAAAACATAGTCTGGTTTGAAATGTTCCTCCATATACTGAGCAAGTGTTAAAAGAACTTGTTGGACACCTCTCCTTAAATGTTGCTCCACTTCTGCCGTGATGTTTCCTTCCCCAATTCAAACTAACCGTTCACACTGTGCATGGGGGTCTACTTCCTGTTGTCTGCGCTAAAAAGCTCCTGTCAAAGCAGGATTCATGTGTGCATGAATTGATTTCTCAGCCTGGGCAGGAAGGTCCGCCCAAAGCCAGTTGATTGACAGCTTGGCCCTTCAAGGAATAGCAAAAGCGGAAAAGGAAAAGCAAAAGGAAAAATAATTATTTGTCTTTATATATATCCACATTTATTTATTCTTTTATTCATTTCTCTTTATATTTCCACATTTATTGTCTTTCCTAGATTTTTTTTTTTTTATGGCACTCCTATGACAAAATACTTTTCAGTTCACCGTACAGGTGATCTAACAAGAGCCAATTAATTTCTAGCGATACACTGATTCGATCCACTTAATTAATTTTATTAATTATTTAATTCATTCATTTTTTTCTGTGAGCTGAATTGAAGAGCAGATCCTAACAATTCAGAAATTGTCTTAAGATGCGTTGTACCAAGTATGTAGCTTTGCTGATAAGCAGGGGAAAACTGAATCGATAATAAATGTATTTGGGTCTTTTGGCCATGCATGCATCATGTAAGCTGTCACTGCCTCCCTCTTCCTGTCATATCACAAATTTTGCATGGACTGTGTCCTGTTGGTCTGCTTCTAGGGAGTCCAGTAATAATTCTCCACGATCCCCATTAAAGACAACCATGGTGATACAGGACGACTCTCTACCAGCAGCACCCCCACCTCAGATACGCATTTTGAAGCGACCTGCAAGCAACGGGTCACTGGGATCACCCTTGAATCAGAACAGGCCTACACCACAGGTCAAGTCTCTGGCCCAGCGCGAGGCAGAGTACGCCGAGGCCAGGAAGAGAATACTGGGCAGCGCCTGCCCAGAGGAGACGCCTCAGGACAAGCCCAACACTGACAGGTAATAATCAACAACTTTACTCACAGCCTAATAAGGCCTTGCTGAAGTCCACTTGCAGTTGGTGTGTTCCATGTTGTGCTTAACTGTGTTTGACTTTTTGTGGGCCAAGAATCCAACTGAGAAAGGCAGCAAATAAAAAGGCATTATTTTAGGGTCTCTCCATCCACCTTGATTCCAGTAATTAACATCTTTGGTTGTTGACTATTTAAATGTGTTTGTCATCAAAGCACAGTGCCATCTTTTACTCTGATTCCAAAACAGTGTTTTTATAAATTTACAATTTAATTTGACCTTTGATTCAGAATGTTTTCATGCTATACTAACATTTATACTACAGTTGAAAAAAAACAGCTGTTTCTTTAAAAAAAAACTATTTGTAAATGCTATAAATAAGCCCTAAATAACACAAATGATGGTAGCAACACACGCTAACAATCCAAGCAATAGCTAAGGCAGTAGACTCTAAAAACGGGACTACTAACTTCCAGCTGAATCCCAGATGAACAGTCAGAATCCATGTTTTTCTTTTGGCTTGACTGAGTATCGATTGACAAGAGGCAGAGCCTAACAACAAAAGAAAACTCTCTGATGCAAACTTTGCCGAACTTGATTGACTGGTTTTTGTTTACACTTAAAGTTATTTGACTGAATAAGATGGAGTTCTTTTCATTTGTGTTCAGGTGGATTTGTGCCAATTTATTCCTGTTTCCTCTTTTTTTTTTTTTTTCCCCCCCGTTTTTTTTTCTCTTTCTGCCAGGCCAGGGCGCAATAACTCGACCTTGCCTTCAGAGGACACCCGATCAAACAATCACACTGTCGGGCAGCCAGACGGCACCCAAGGGTTCCGACAGCACAGATAAGTGGGCCCCGGGGTCACCCATCCATTGAGGGGAGAGACATCAAGGGCCACCTGAGAGCAAAGACAGCACTGTATTCTTAAAACGTTCTTCCTTCAGTTCCATTGTAACAGATGGGCTGCGAGTGTAGCCACACTGCTGCCCAACGCTTCCCCACGAGCAGTCGTGTGGAACTGATGGGGAGCGAGGAACTCCAGGAGGAAGTCGAATGGAAATGTCCTCTCTTCTCTCCCCACTCCAGTCTGTTTTGACACTGTGATTATGGACATCTTCTGGACTCACTGTGATGATCCCTTTAAGAGACGCCCCTCACCTCCACCTCTCTCGTCCTTCAGTCCCCAGCCGCTCCCGCCTCAGGATGCCTGCAAAGACTTAGACAAAGGATGGCAGAGAGAGGAGGAGGAAGTGCCGGGCCATAGCAAAATGAGATGAGCTGGTACTTGGGCAGCTGCTTCTCCCTAGCAATAATACCAGTTATCACTTTTCATACACATTTTTAATTTTTCAGATGTTGGCTCACTAAATTTTTAGCTTTTTGTTTTTCATGCTTGTCTTTAAATATCGATACTAGGGATGCTCTGATATCTACTGAGTACAGATAAAAGTACTTCACGTTATACATACACCACCAGGAACATTAAAACAGTATTTCATTTTGAGATTTTTTAAAATAAACACAACAATATTTGCAGTTTTTATGAAATAGGATATTTCCCACCCCCTTTGTTTGGTGCTAAAATACTCAAGTTTTGGCTTCTCCTTACAGTTTAAACACAGACGCCCTGGGCTGCTGCAGCTTGTGGTGTCAGATCTTATGCAGTAAACTCACCACTAATGCTGGTACCCGCCTGGTAACTGAGCTGTTACAGCGTTATCATAAATTGCCAGTTTTTAAAAGTTGAGGGTAAGGGTCATGTATGTAAGTTGTATATCTGACAAGTTCTGTTTACGCTTTTTGTTTTTTAATTAAGCTTTTCAGCGATCTTCCTTGGACTGTCTCATTATTTCTATTGAAAAGTAAAAGCAAAAAAAAAAGACAAATGAAAGTAAAGTAGTTTATGGAAATCATTTTTAAGTAGCTTTTCTGCCTTTTTGTATGAGACGGAGGTGATGTCAGAGCAGTATTTTAATGAACCAAAATCCAATTTTAAAACCAACTGGGGGGGGGGTCAGATGGGGCAATGAATTTACTGCTTTCCTTCACAAGCCTCTCCGTCACATCTCCACCTCGTCAGCGGTGTGCTCGTTCCTTCATGTCCTTCACTGATGTACAGCACGTAGGAACTCAGGTGCAAGTGAACGAGACTGAATGAATGAAATGAACTAAGATTGTATTTTTCCAGCGTGTTTGATTGCTCAAACAGCAAATGTCCGCGTTAAAGCTTCGTTAGAGACAGTGCTCTACAGAGTGAAATGTAACTGAAACGATGTCCACGTCCCAAGATGCATGAATGCCAGTTTTTTTTTTTTTTGTTTAAATGTGTCTGACTGTTGGCATCTTGTAAGAAACGGTAACATCAGCCCCTGTGTGATTATTCAGTAACTGTTAGTCCACTGCTGAAGTGGAACATGGAGACACAGCTGTATGTGAACCAGAGAGGTAGTGACTACCTGGCTGTCCAGGACCGTTGTGCACAATAGATCTTAAGTTTTTCACCTCTATTTGTTCAAAAAGAGAAGGGATCTTAATAAAGCCATATTCAGTGGTGCACATCATCAATAGAAAAGCTCTTGTAATGGTTGAATTCAGCTTGTGCCTCCTGTATCACATCTTTACTTCCTGGTTGTTGATTTTATTACTCTAGTTCAAGAAGCTGAAAATAACTGAGGGAGAATTCACAAATACTGGTAAGAGTTCAGTTCAGAAAATCTAGCAGCAGCAGGAGACAAATAGGTTTAGTTGAGCTCTGAGTGAGAACACAAACTGCCTGTAAATACTGATTTAATAAAATGATTTGCAAAAAAGTCATTTTGTGATTCAAGGTCATTGTCCAAAGCAGCTCACAATAAGTGCATCTGAATGCAACAGGAACATAATTTGGTTGAAAGTTCCAATGAACACTGATCACAGTGGATCGCAACAAGGATGCGATTTCTGTAAGATATGTTGAATATTTTAAATATTTTTGAAGCTTTGAGCACCATAAAGAAATTTCATTCACCTCCACCGTATTGGGGGAAGCAGAAATATGAAAACCTGGATAAATAAAACCAAAACTACCTGCATGGTTAGGTATTACAAGAGGTGAGAGAAAATGTTTTTATTTGGCTAAACTGGCCCTTGAATTGGCAAACATGAAAACCCACCAGTGCACTGTGGACCCTTAACATCCCCAGGACCACACTATTAAATCACACCGTAACTTGGTAGAAAATATGAGAGTCTCAAAAAACACTATAGTTTACATAAAAATAGTTTTTATTAATACAGGTAAATGTGACTTTGCATTATTGGTCAAGTTGGGGATGTAGCGCAGACATCCACAGCATTGTTTGGCTTGGGTGACTTCACAGTGTCCAACAGTGGGGTGAACAGATGCTAACTAATGTGGATGACGGTGTTATCTGTGGGGGAGAGGGTTTGGTTAAGGGGCGGCCATGATGGGGAGTCAGTCAGAAGGATGTTCAGACGTTTGTACTGTTTCTTGGACTGACGCTTCCCACGCAGCAACTGAAGACAGTTCAGGATGCCCAAGTCTATCAGCATCTGGGGGAAAAACAGCAACTGTACAGTTAACAAGGGCTTTTAGGAACATACCAGATTGTCCATTTGGAGTATTTATCTATTTATGTTGAAAACGGACAACAGGCCTTTTTTCAGGCCTTCGTCACTCACCTCCACAACGAAACAAATGAGTAAGTTGAGAGCAGCCACAGCGACGAGCAGCATTTTGAAATTCATATCAGAGATGTTGTAGAGTTCAAGTATTTTGCAAACAAAGCGCCCAGGATACACCACCAGCCAAGTCATCAGGGCAAAGAGGACAAGCAGTAGACAGAGGAAAATCACTGGAAAGATGAGAAAAAAAAAAAAATCACTTTTGAGTTTAGTGTCCTAAATCTTTATCACTTGTAATATGATATTTAATAAAGAGAACAACGAACAGCCAACCAATTTGTCATCATGGGTCTGAATGCATCACCCTTCCAACCCCAAATCATTATCCGTGGACATTTCTGATGACTCACCATTGTGGTAGAGAGGTTGTTTGTGAGGGTAGCCCTTGGTGACCACTACAGCCATGATGATGTACTGGAAACCTGACAAGGCAAACACACTGGTGTCCTCCATGTTAGGCAGATTGGCTGTTCCATACACTGTTGAATTTAGTGGAATATACCTACAAAAAATAAACACGGGATGAAGTTTTACAGTGTATTAAAGTGTAGATGGCATGCTGGTCCTTTTCTAAATCTGAGACATTGGAATTTGTTTAGTGAATATTGAAACAAATATACGATTTAATTAGGATATTCAGATGGGAAATAAAAGCAGCTGTGTGTCTTTTTCCTGACCAGTCCTGCGAGGCGGTGATGAAGAGCGCAGCCAGCTGGCCCAGGATGATGATGCAGGTGTGGATGAAGAGGCTGCCCAGGACAGGCAGGGCCAGCAGACTGGCTGGGGGTCTGCGGGGGTGCAGCTCCTTGCTGGGGCCTCCTTTCCCCATCACGATGGCCAGCAGAGTCACCACAACAATGTCACAGAACAGGAACTGCAGGTCAGCCATGCTCGTCTTCACCTGGACACATGCATCAAGGAGTCACGTTTTCATTTACTTAGGAAGTGATTTATTCAGGATAGAGTTTCAGACCTGTACTGAATATGATTTAGGCCATAATCATGCACAGAATTTTTGGAAGGAGCCCGCTGAACTGCTCCTCTGTCAGGGCTTTGGTACAAGGTATTTTGTTCAAGGGTTTGAATGGATCTTATGGGGGCCCAAAGTGTTCAATATTAAATAAATAAGAATATTTTATAATTACATATAAATAAATTGTATAACATGTATAAATGAAACAATAACCTGTGAAATAATTTAAGAAATTCTTAAAATTCATTATTATAAAATATTTTCACAATAGCAGTTTTATAGGTGGGTTTCCGAGCGATGTCATGCGTTTATGAGAAGATGTTGTTTTTGTCAAACGCACAAAGTAATGGATGAAAAATGTTCATTATCCCAAGAAGGAAACTTCCCGGTTAGCCCAGAGTGCAGAATTAGCTGTTATCACTTCATCAGTCTGGTCAGAGCTCTGGATGTTATGAAGGCAGTGGATGGTTTTGCACCGATACTGCAGGAAAAAAAATCACTGGTTTTAAGGTAAGTTACATTTAATGAAGAGTGCGAACGTTTGTCAGTTTCCGTGATTAATGCTTTGGTGATCAGTTTGGCGTGCGTTTAGAGTTTCAGTGTGCGACTTGTTGACAGCTGATGGGGGTGCAAACAGATGGTGCTTTTCCTGATTTTTACTGACTGCCCTTTTGCTGGTATTATTTGTTTTATTTGCTATTGCTCTATCGGAAAATAGTTTTTTTAGTTGTTGCTTTGTGTGAAGCACTTTGTAACGTGGGTTTAGAAAAGTGCTCCATAAATAAAGATTATTGTTAAAGATTATTAAATTCATTGCTCATCGTCATCTGTCTCTCTGGAATATTTGTCATGTCGGCTAGCCGGAGCCGACAGAATGTCTATCAGAATGTGGCGTGTGGCAATTTGACAATTGAACTGGTTTCCAGCAAGTTTATTTTATTTCTAAATACTGAAAATGTCCATAATTAAGCTACTAAGACATTGTGGTTACCTCTTTTCAACACCCACTCTACACCTTTATTGATTTATTTTTTTCATAATGTCTTAATATTGAACACTTTGGGGTTCCATAACATCTGGCCTTAAAATGGACTGGACAGAAATACAAATGAATGGTTGAAGCTGATCAAGCAGGGACGGAACAAAGAAAAGATGGCTACTTTGAAAGTGAGGGTGCGATGAGCTCTCAGCTACTCACTGTGTAGAGGATGAGGACGGAGCAGAACTGAATGAGGCTGTACAAGGCCATGTATCTAAAGAGACTGAAGGAGGTGACCAGAGAACATCGGCCCTCACTGAACAGAAGAGGAAAAATGCTTTATTATTTCTTCCGCTGCAGATACTAGATACTACAAACATTACTGGTTTGGTTGTGTTTCAAAGACGTCGTCCATATTTAATGCCTCCTACTTCCTCACCTGATAAGCAGAGGCACGCAGCTGATGTTTTCAGTCTTGGAAGTGAAGGGTGAAGCAACTGAAGCCTCGGATTCAGACAGGGAAACCCCGACATCAGCAGCTCTTAGGGCCCCACAGTCATTGGCCCCGTCCCCACACATGCCCACCCGGTAGCTGTAGTAGGAGCCAGTGTTGTCCAGCATTTTCATTATATAAATTATAAAGATCATTTGTCATTATAAATTTATCATGCAGCTATTGGGAGCCCTTAACTTCTGGTGCAACATTTTATGTGGATTCCACAAATACAAATACATTAGCAAAATGTTGACTATTTCCAGCTTAAATGTAACAGTATTGGAATCATCTTACAAAGTCTTGATTTAACCACGTTGAGTGTTGAAGCCAATGCTTCAACTGCGCTAACCTGCAGTTCCTCTAATGTCCACTGGATGTTGTTTCCCCCCCAAAAAAAAAAAAACTATACAGAAACAGCTCAGAAAAAAGCTCAACTTTTTTCCAGAAATATATATTTTTAGCCAGTGTTTTGACTTATGACTGGACAATAAATATATATTTTATATATCTAGACTTACATTTATACTACTACATATATTTGGCAGATTATCTATCATTCAATTTATCCATATCTCATAAGTAAGTAAGTATTGGGACTGCAGGTTAATAAGGGTTTGATTTCCCTTGACACTCAATTCTTTGTTGCTCTCAGTATATTCCTACTCTGTCTTATTTTCTTTCTGTTCATCCTGTGTGTTTCCCATCCCATCCCCTTTTGTGTCTGAGCTCACTTCAGTTTCTGCAGCTCCTTCACCAGCTGGGTTTTCTGGTCAGGAGTCATGCGTGCAAACACTGTGGCTCGCAACAAAACCTGCAACGACAGCATGTCAAGAAAAGAGAAACGGAGCCCTAATGACAACTGCTCACATCTTGATTGGTCTGACTTCCTACAAAAAATGGTGACTGAAATGTGGTCTGTTAAGTCTGATGCCTCTGTTTGAACCAAAATATAATTTAATTTAATAATTGCCCCCGTCACTACTCCCCTAGTTGTTTGTGTATGCGTATGTCATTGGTGCATTAGCGTGATCCACTGTCAGAATAATCCTGCTGGGATTACATAACATACAGTACCTTTGGCAGATACTCGGGGAAGTAGTCACAGAGGGCAGCAAAGGACTTGCCATTAATAGCCAAGTGATAGCCAAAACCACCCTGGTACAGGCTCTGAGAGGAGAAAAGAAAAGCATCAATAACAGCAACCAAAATTCATCCTGCCAGTTTGGAAATGTAGGCCATGATTGTGCTCATTCTGTGCCTATTATGTGTGCTATTGTAACTACAACACAACCAGTTAGTAAAATCAACTTGTATCAATGTTTGAAAAGGAGTTAGGATTAGCTTCTTGTAACACAGCTCGTCCAACCCAAAGACTAGGACAAATATTTAGGTTCAATTTCCAATCTTTCAAGTCCCAGAGCATGGCTGCTTGGGAAAAGATTCCTACTCAGTATGACACATGATGAAGGTCATTTCATCCCTTTAATATTTATTACAGAGTAACACAATTATGGCTACAATCAAAACTGGCTCAGAGGGACTAATATTTTCATATTATCACGTAGTAGTATCACAGAAATACAACAGAACCATGATTCTCCTCTTCCCAGATATATTTTGCCAATAAAGCACACCCGACACTTAAACAGACTGAGGAGCAGTGTACTGCAGTGTTGTGTCTGAGCAGGACCAACCCAAGTGATGACCTCTACGGAGCTTTGGGCAGCAGGGCCCCCTCCGTCTTCCAGGCTGAACTTCAGGGTGGGCATGGACTGGGCAGTGTAGGGGGTTGCATTGACAAATATCACCTTCTCATCAGACCCCACCATCCCACAGCTTTTTGCTACATTGACTGCTGTTAAAATATTGTCCCCTATGTGAAGAAGGACAAAATAAGATTTGATATTAAAGTTCATGCCTGCAACTTAGTGCACAGTGTAATGTAGCTGTGGTTAATACAAATGCAAAATATATACCAGTGACCATGACGCTGCGAAGGCGTGCCAGTCTCAGGATGTTAATAACCTCAGCACTCTCTGGCTTCACCAGGTTCTTCATCATCAGCAAGCCCAGGAACTGCATGTCTTTCTCTACTTCTCCTCTGTGGAAAGACACACAGCTGCATTAACCATAGCTAGCAGATTGTGTTTGCAGCATCCATTGCAGTATGACTGGATGTTTCAGGTGTAGGGAAAAAACTGAATCTACAAAGGAGCCAAAAAGAAACCAGAAATACAGTTTTCTCACCGTTCAATGGTCCTAAAGTCAGTGTTCCCGTCTAACGGTTTATAAGCGAGTGCAAGAACCCTGAGGCCTTCGCTGGAGAAGTTGCGCAGTTTGCTGGAGAACTGCGCCGGCACTGTAAACATAAAACATCTCGTTTAGTAAAAATGTAATGTAAAAAATGTGGACACATTTGGGAAATATTCTTTGACAAATTTGAAATATTTTCATTCCAAATCACGAAAAATGCTGTACTGTAGTTATATATTTACACATTAAAGGAATATTATTATTGTTATTTATATTTTCCATATTAAGTTACTGACTTGTTTCTGCTCGGCAGAGGCTAGCCACCATCTCTGGCGAGCCTTTGATGAAAGCGTGAGCCGAGCGTCCCCCGCGGGCCACCGTCACCACACTCATTCTCTGCAGGGCCGAGGAGAAGGGAAACCTCTGAACAATGGCCACTGCCTCGCTTGTGGACTGACAGCAACATGAAAGAGAAGAATAACAGTTACGTATAACTGGAAACTCTAGACAGATATTGACATAGTAGGGACACAAAGCAGACAGAGATTACACCGCAGAGGTTACCCACCTTTTCTTATCTACACTTAATTCATTTTGTAATTTCATGCATTTACCACAATATCAATATATAACATTAAGAAATGGAAAGATCAATACCTGTACAACAGTGTTACAGTGGTTAAGGGGATTTGACGTTAATAACAAATAAGCCCTATTGATTAGTCTATATGAGAGCGGTGGTAGGGACACTCACAGTTTCTTGAGCTTGGAGCCGTCGAGTAGGAGGTCTCATAACGGCCAAAACTCTGTGGCCTCCAAACTCTGCATCCAGCACCCTTCCTTCTCCCTCTGGTTCCTGGAGTGTCTGTAAAATACAATGTACAGTTACTGATTTAAAGGTTCTATGAGGAGTTTTCAGAAAGTCCTTGTTATTATTGACACCTGGTGGCCGATATATGTACTGCAACTAGCATCCTGTTGCTCGCAAGCTAGCCAATTTACCAGCCAGATCAGCCCCGGGAGTCTGGATAAATTAGCTGACGTTATCCGCTCAAGACAGTATTTTGCTTCGTTAGCTAGCTAGCAATTCGTCCGCATTAGCAAGCAAGCTACGTGTACTTGGCGTTGGACTCTGCGTTGTGGTGGGTGCTGGTATTGGTACCAGATATGCTCAGCCTGGCAGATCTGCTCTGGGTCCTGCATTAACAGATGACACAACACCTTCACAGCAGATCTGCCGGGCCGAGCATATCTGGTACCTACACCGGTCATTTGTTGACATTAGTGAACTCCATTTCTAAGCTAACGTTAACTAGTCTGCACACTGTTGGCACTGTAGGGGAGCTGAAGAGAGGCAAGGAACTAGGAAGTGGGCATAAATATCACACCCTTTGGATTTTCCCGGAAAAAAAATTGTCCCGAGTCATTTACATAGAAATCAAACAATAAAATCAACATTTTTCAGATTTTAGAATTTTATATTTAAGCAAAGTTCTTCAATGGCTTCTTGTGTTTGGCTTCTTCTGTTAAATGACAAGGATTTTGTAAGTCTTAGTACTCTTGAAATAAATAAAAGAAGCTTGATAGAGTCATACCCAACCAGTGGACTCGACCATCTTAAGCTCCAGAGGGTCTCCAAGGGGCTGACCTCGCAACAGTGTCACAGTGTGAGAGCAGGCCAGGCCTGAGAGCATGGGCCCTGGGGGAAGGAGTGTGGGCTCTGGGACCAGCTCTGAGAAACCGGCAGGTCCCCCCTCCATCACTCCCCACACATCCAGACCCTCCTCTGTAAGAGTTCCTGTCTGGAGAGACAAAAGTACTCTCATGAAAGGCAACATCAACAAGCGGCCACGACTGTCCTCCACATACACAGTAAACCTCACTTCATGGATTCCCCCTCACCTTGTCAAAGCAGAAGAGTGAGACCTTGCCACTGATGTTGATGCGTGGTGGACTGATGCAGAAGACGCCCTGTTTCTTCAGCCTGTGCTGGGCGTAGATAGTGCCGGTGGTGATGGCAGCAGGCAGGGCAGGAGGCACTGCGATGGTCACAATATCCAGGCTCCTAATCACCAATTCCACCCAGGTCACCTGGACACACATCCAGACACAAGTCAGTGATATCACTTTATTCATTGTTGGCATGTCAAATAAAGACAGGCCAGACATTATTTGGTCTTTACATTGTAGCTTGCACTTACATTGGATCTGAAGAGGACCACAAAGCTGTAAATGGTGCCAATAAGAGCTGAAGCAAGGAGGACAATATTGGAAAAAGTTTAATCGTGTTCAATTGTTGTTGAATTATTGGTCAAAAAGGCTTGAAATACATAATCTGAGTAACTCAGCTGTAGATGCAGATAATATTAGAGTCTTCATACACTCTTGAAACAAAATTAGTCAGGTCGCTGTTAAAGCTCTTACCAAGAAAACCCATGACAAGCAGGAACTTGGCAGAATCTTGGTAGAAACGAAAGTTGGTTGGCTGAGGATACAAAATGGAGCTGACCAGGTTACCTTTGGCTGTGAAAAACCCTGAGGATGAGACATAAGCAGGAGAGCTGGCTTGACTTGGAGAGCAAATGTAAGAGTTTCCTCATGAACAAAGTTATGTTTACATTCAGTGTTTCTCACCAAAATTATTTCCTTGAGGACCAACAAACGCGTTGAATGCATTTCCTTCCTCATAAATCATTTGAACATTTTGAAACCTGAATTGTTTACATTCATGTTTACTTGCTAGCTGTCTTTTTTCTTCCCTGCCGCATTACTGCCACCGGCAGCAATGTGTACCGCATGACCCGCTAGAGCATGCATAAGTGTCTCCACGGTACAAATGAAACAGTGACCCATTAATCAAAAAACTGCTTCATCGCCTTACTTGTGATCAAAAACTCCACCGGGTACCTTTAACTTGCACAATGATCACCAAAGAATATCTGGGTTAAAAATGTCCTGTGGAGTTTTATCATAAACAAACAAAAGTTATGTTTACATTCAGTGTTACTCGCCAAAACGGATTGTGCTTGTTCTTCCTCAAAACATTTGCAAAGCTCATTTTTCTTAAAAGTTTGAAACATGCAATGTTCACAGAAAAACTGCTCCACAGCACTACTAGAGGTCAAAATCTCCACAGGTTGCCTTTAAAGCAACGTTATGCAACTGTTTTACCTTAAAATAACAGCTTCAAAAAGAGAAAAAGAGAGAGTGACCAAGCAAGAGGCCAAACGACAGTAAATCTCGGACTGGCTTTTAGTCTTTGGCGAGAGCTTCGCGAAATAAAAGGCTGAAGGACAGACTTCGAGCTGGCCTTCCTGCTGCTGGACTAGTGAGTAATATTAGCTGGCTTGCTAATATGTTTTGTGTTGTTGCACTTGCTTGATGTTTGGCTGTTAGCAAAGTAGTCGACTCGCTAGTTTTTGATACGTCAAGTCAGCCCACCAAATTTAGATCCTTCAGCTTGTCAACAAATGCACGTGCACAGCTGTCCATGAGGGTGAACTGCACTCCGAAAACTGTAGGGGGAGCCAAGTCGCAAAAAATACCAATTCTTGCAAAATGTTGCTTAACTGTTAACTGACATCTCACTAAAATGTTACCGACTCAGATCATCAGTTTCTCTACTCACCAGTGCTTGTGACCACAGCGACGGCACCGCTGCCCCCCGGCCCTCCCCCTTTGGCCTGAATGAGCTGGGTACCACAGAAGAGGGTGTGTCTGCGCTCAGTCTCTGAGCTGTACGTCCCCTCACCTGCTGGCAGTGGGGTTTTCAGCACTGGGACACTTTCACCTGGACACAGGAAAGATGAGAACAGGTTAATACACTGCTAATACACTAACTGGAAGATTTAAAAACAAGCTGGCTGCCATTTGCAAATGCCTTTGTCCTGATGCTGAATTGGATTTAAGGAACAGAAGTTAATTGGATTTGGGGAACACACTAATCAAATGAACAACATGAAATTAGAAAGTATTCTAAGAGTAGAAGAAGAGTATTTTTCTAGGCTGAAATCATACTGAACTGCAATTTTGTTTCACTTCACAGTTTTATTTCACAGTTTCTCTGAACACCTGCGAGATGTTATTCAGAGGTCTTTCTGTGGTCTTTCTTTGTTAAGATCTGTGTCTTTTGCCAAATCACAACAGTTAGTCCCGATTTAGGATATAAAAATGATGTATGTCTGAATCAAAGGCTTGAACCCTCACATAGCACAGGGTCATATACTTAACATACATTCCTTTGGTGAACTAGCACCAGTTTGCGGTGATCTTAAAAATCACTTTTGATGGCCAATTTGTGACTCTAATCAGCCTCAATGTTGTGAAATGTGACATGACTCTGGCTTTCAAAAGCTTTTCCTATATAATCCTACAAAAAAGTGAAAACTATAGCAAGTGCAGCAGCTCTCACACAAAGTACTGGCCAGTTTCATTTCCGGACTCTTCTTTGACACAACAAAAAACTATCATGTGAAACTCACTCAGTCACGAAACCTGGTGAGTTCTGAAAGGGTTTCATGGGCCCAGTGGTCATGGCATTTCATCAACACAAAGAGGAGCAGATAATCGTACAGTTGAAGTTATAAAATATGACAAATCTCCCCAGTTACGCTCCGCCAGGTGGTGTTGTTGATCACCTGTGAGCATGCTCTCGTTGACCAGACACTCCCCAGTCAGCAGGGCAGCATCACAGGGCAGCAGCAGACCTTCCTGAGGGATGATTAAACAATCGCCGGGGACCAACTCCACCGAGCTCACACTCTCCTCCACTGAGAAAACACACAGCTTGGAATGAATGTCCTTGTAGAGATTTCTGGGTTTAATGCAGAATGACTGGACAGAAACAGCTTTACTTGGCCCAATAAAACAAAATTACTTCCTGATTTACTTCCTTACTTTTACTCACATCAACAAGAGAGTTAGAAGATACTTGTATACATTCACCTTCAGGCACAAAAGCTACAATTTTCATTTATCTTCTTCATTCAAAATGTGTAATTTTTTCTTAAAATAAACTTTTTTTCCCCCCTGCATAGTACCAAAATGAAATCTTCTCTCAACATGAAGTGATCTTATTTGCCACAATTGTTTTCCATTATGACCACTATGACAGAGAGGACAAAGAGTGGGATATAGAATCCCAGAGATAACTCTACAACCAGAAACTGGTTAAACTTTTTTCTTTTTTCTGCCACTGTTCAGCCACCTTCAGGTGAAACACATTACTGCAGGACTTATGTTAATGCCAAGTGAACAAAATGACCCTAAATATCAATCATATTACAAATCCACATAAATCATTATGTGAAACTACAAGAAATTCTCATTGGAAGAAGAATACATTTGCAAAAACTCACCTCCTGAGTCTCTCCGTACTGTGACATTTGTGACCAACTGGGCCATGTTGCGAAGAGTGATGCTTTGCTGTGGAGTAAAGTCAAATAAGGTTTCCATAACATTATTTGCATTCATATCCAGAGCTTAACACACAACCAATTATTAAAAAATTAGATTAAGCGTCCCACTACAGGCTCACCTTTTGGATCTCATAAAGTGAGATACTGATGGACAAAATGGAGATAATGAATATGCATACGGCGTAAAAAAAATAATGATCAATCATCCACAGCGTGATGCTAAACAATTGGAACACATAGAATGGGTTGAGGACCTAAAGAAGCAGATAAAAAGACAGACAAAAGGAAAAAGTGGGTTCAGTTTGATACTTCACCTGGATTTTGAATAAAATATCACTTCAAACACTGCAAACCATCACAAAAAAGTAAATCTGAGGCAGTATGAAAGACTGATTCACTCACCTCCTCAAACAGCAGTTTCATGTAAGGCTTCACAGGCACATCAATAAGGTTGGGCCCATACATGCGTCTCCTAAAGAAAATTTGTGTCGTGAATTACTCGGCAGTGCCCTTGGACATGAAAGAATCTGTTTGTTTCTCCATTCATGCGTCCTTTCCTACCTCAAGCTCTGCTCCAGGTGACTCAGGCCCTTTTGGAAGCCATACAGGTCCTTGCAGGTCCAGTCCTCATTGAGGACACTAAAGATGAAGACAGAATGTTTCAATATTATGGTTAATAAAAGGGTGAAATGAATTTTCTACCTATATATTGAAAACATAACTGAGTATCAGCACTGCCTAAAAACAGTTTTAATCCAAATATACAGGATGAACCTAGCTGCTCAGTAAAATCCCATAGGTTCCTGGTTTTCCTGGTTCAGTACCTAACACGACAGAAAGCTCCTTTCTTGTCCAGCCAAATGTAGCGCATTCCTTCAAACAGATAGTAGCGCAGCAGTGTTTTCTGTAACACAATAAAGGTCACTTTCAGTCAGGGAAAGAAAATCACTCAGCGCATTCTTCTGCCCCAAAAATGCCAACCATTCACTTCTTTCTTACCTCCTCCTTGTACAGCTGAACTGTATCTCTCCATTCAGTGTTCTCCAGGTCTTCCAACAACTCCCAACTGAAAGGAACAAAAACTACGTAAGCAGAGCCTACATATCGTTTTTCACAGATATGTGCATTGCGTTGAAAAGCTAAAGTTGATGCTGTCAGAGGATAGAGACATGTAGCTGACCTGCCGTCCTCCATCTCCTCTGTGAAGACCTCCACCACATGATGCTGACCAAAACTGTCCTGAAGGAAAAATGACACAAATACATCTGATTGCTGGAAACTAGATAGGATAGGAAGCATCCACCCAGGAGTACATGTGAATCAAACCAATGGTAGGCAGCTTGGGTAATAGACACTGGTCAGAAACTGGTGAACCAAGATCAAGTATTTACTACAACTTGAAAGATATGGATTTTGGCCAGTATTTTAGATTGAAGCTGGTGACTGATGTGTGTACTTGTCAAAAATTACAAATATACTGTGTTTTCTGCACAATTTATTTCTTGCAAGTGTGGAAAAAACGGACAGCATTTGATTTTGGACATCAATGGACACTAAAACTCATGAACTTCTTTCAAGGTTAGAACAGTACTTTAAATTAAGGAATCATTTACACATAATTGAACATTAAATTAATATATAGATCAGACTGAGAAACGAACATTTCATTGCAGATTTTATAATAGTTAGAATAGCTATGCTCAATCTAATATTTTATGACCAGGCCAGTTTCAGCCATTATGAGTCCAAAGTCAGTCTTGTATGTCTCGTTAAAGAACATAAAAGGATAATGTGGGACAAAGTGACATGCAGGTCAGTTGCAATTCTTGCAATGCCAAGAATAAACCAGTTTCAGTAATAATGCCAGGTGTCAAGTGGGTTTTAAATCTGAGTAGGAGTTCATTTGTTTTCTCACTCTTATTAGCAGAATATCTGCCAAAGCCAGAGGGCAGGAGCAGCAGCGGGCGAGGACAGCAAGCCGCGGGCGCCAGTGAAACACAATCAGGAGGAAACCCAAGGACAGCACAGCAGCCAGACGACACAACCACACCCGCCAGCGCACCCACTTATAGCCCTGAGCATCCTGGTGGGGCAAAGGAGTCAAACAGTGCATTCAGATTCAAACAGAGGTTCATTTCCATACCGCTGGTTGGCTTATCAGCACCCACATTACATGACAAAAAGTCATTATCAAAAGTCAGATTGTGAAAGCAGCTTGTTTTCCTTTCGAAAGTGATACCTGAACCAAATGTGACTAAAATATTAAAAACCACTGATTCCTCTTTACCTAGGGTACAGAGACCCATGCATCTACAGCTGACAGGTGTCAATGTAGGTTTTCACACCACATCAAGCAAGTGAAGCACCCCACTACCGTTTCAGCATGTCCATTTGTCAACAAAGACTCTACTTATATTTGTCATATTTGCTGTATTTTCCCAGTTTATACTCTTTGCTTTTCCTGTCTTAATCTAACTCTTGTGTTGCGAACATTATTTGCCACACTTGTGGCCATTGTCAGTTTAGCAGAAACACTGTGGGGGTTCTTACCATGTGCGATTCAGGACTGAGCAGGGGGTCTCGTGGACTGGGCGAGGGGAGTCCGTTCTGTGGCTCCACCACACTACCTACAGAACAGACAAACACAACAGTTCCTCTGCAAATTACATGAACTGAGCAGCACAATACACACCCTAAAAGTCAATATTAACAAAACACACGGTTCAAAACCTTTCTGGTGGCATGGTTTAAATCTATATTAATATTTTATATGAACTCAGTGGTGAAAGATAAAAACATGGCAGGTTTTGTCTGTACAATGTGGTCAAAACTGGGCTGAGTGCTTCATGACCAAGTTATCAGACACCCCTTCAACTTTACAGCACTACATTTATAGTTTGCGGTAGTGTGGTTAAAAAAATAAAAATAAAATGTTTTTATTATTTAATGAATCCCTATGCAAAAAGCCACAGAGCAATTCTAGTGGAAAAAGACGATGCAGTAAAAATATGTGACACAGTGGGAGATTTACCATAAACTGTAATAACGTCACTAAACACACACCCGAGCACGACTGAAACACTTTGAGCTCATATAGAAACATTAACTTTTAAGGGCTACAGAGGAGAGTAAAATATCCCATTTAGTATTATACGTATTGCTATAAACTCATAGTTTTTATTCCTAGAATACAATAACCGAGGCAAAAAAAAGGGCAGTAAAGTAGGCTAGTTGTCCGTTTAACCGGATGGTGACTTCCGCTTCCAAAGATCGGGAAAAATACCGAAACAAAAGCAACTTCCTTAATATTAAAACGCATTTGAGGAAGAAACTGAGCTTACCGTCAACTCGAGAGCGTAAGTCTTAAATAAACATTTTCCAGAAATGATCAAAATAACCTGTAGAGAAGGGGGCGCAAATGGCAGTGCCGCCGCTGTGAGCCCAGCCTTGCAGTTTACCTGCGTGCAGCTGCTGATACTGTAGGCTACGCACTATACTTGTTGAACCGGCTTTTGAAGCAAATCTGAGATTTGTCATTGTCAACAAAGAAATTCGGGGAAAAACGGCAATTTGATGCGTTTACTTTAGCCACGAGCTGTTGATGTGGGGCCGCACGCGCTGAGAAACGGACGCACATAAAAGCACAGATGCACGGTGCTGGTATATATATACAGTTTGATATAATTAATTCGTGGTTCGTTCATAAATATGAGACACCAACAACCTGATAGGAAAGGCAGACTGCTCAACATTATCGCATAGTTCGATAAACTTCTCCTAATCAACAAATATTTGACAGTTTTACGCGGCACCTACATATCAGTCTTATCACAATTTAAACAATTAGGCCTAGTTTAACACCAAGCTATCATGAAGGTAGCACTTTCCTCATGTTAATATGTATTATTTGTGTCCTGTAGCTGGTCACCTTTTGCTCTTAGGCGACATTAAGTCAGACTAATTTGGAATTACCTGTTTAAAGACTATTGTCTATTTGACAATAAAGCTACACCATAGCAGCCATTATTTCCTTAATGTCTAAAGTGGTATTGAATTCCAACTGGTATTCATTCACATGCCACACACACACAGAGGAATTCCAGGCATCTGAAAGTCATCATTATGCCCCTTTTTTAAATAACCCTTGTCCCAAGCATCAATCAACAACTCTGTTGAAACAAGCCAGCTACATTTGGAGGACAGGAGGACTTCCAACAAGGCCACAGTGGATATTATATCCCTACAAATATGACTTTCTAAATCCTGCTCTGTCCACTGAGCTGTGGATTACTCAAAGAGAGACCAGGCTTTCCGTTTCAGCTTAAACCAGACCATTACACAGGGCAAAAAAATGGGAAATGAGTGTGCACATATGCAATGACTAGACAGGCACAAGACAAGTCATCTGAGCGGTGAAAAAACAACCCTAAACCTCAAATACCACAGTACCAGATACATCCACGGGCTGTGTCAAGGCCAACAGCCTGCACACTAACTTACACTTAGCAACTGTAGAAGGAGTAGCAGCACATCAAGAAGTAGTGGTAGCAGCACTAGTATTGCCTAACCCAACCAATACTGGAGCTTTGAGGCTAATATCAATATTTGAGAGTTTAATGCTGCTCAAATCAATATTGGGTCAATAATGGGTCACATGGCCATCACCCAGCTCTGCAGTTTCCATCAGCTCTGCGGAGTATTTCAGCATCTTTCAGCGAAAAAGCTTTAATAAACCCCACTGTTCTCTGCCTGCCCACCACCAAACTACAGACAAATACAGCAACTATGCTGGTGAACACTGAGGAGTATTTCAATCAATTATTGCAGGTTTAAAGACGTAACAAACATTTTTGATATGTACCCATTCAATTAGTTTTTTAAAGAATTGTGTGAAGATATAAAGTGAGCAGAACATTTTACAGTTAAAAAATAAACTTGCCCGTTCTCTCCAGAGACCCGTTTGCCATTTCTGCACTTTAACGGCCTATTGTACATATATACGCCAATACTCATCTCTGCTTTGAGCTAATATTATAAGGCATATTTATCGGTTGGGCTCCAACTGAGACACTTGTGATTTTGCACTTTACACAAACGTATTCCCTAACTAACAACACACATGTGCTAGCTTTAGTAGCAGTGGTAGTGGTAGCAGCAGTATAGTTACTGTAGTAGTGCTTGTATTAGCGTAAATACAGTAAATGTTGATGGGACCAAACGTTATGCAACACCCGTTCCTGAGTCAGCGGTCCAGCCAACACCTGTTCAATGCAGAGGCTCTTAGTGTTACCCAGCTACCACAAAGTCAAGTTATTACAGTAGGGAAGTAGTGAGGTATGTGGATTATTTAGACTACACAGGGACAGTGTTTCAGAAAAGAGCTGGCTGTTGAATGAAAAGGCTGGCTGACAAATGAATTTCCTCCCAACTCCATTGTCATGGGGAGGAAGCGGAGATGGATATCTCGCTGTCAGCTGTGCAAATAAAACAAAAACATCAGCTTGGCTTGATACCATTGGAGGTATGAACATTAAAGCCCAGAACATAAGTACGGCAACCTACCATCTCTGACTAACGTTAGCTAACACATCTGTGTAGCTTTACTGTCTACTCTATAGCGTTCAAACACACTTACCACGCCTGGCCATCCTCTGGTCACGATGACAGCCTCCACATTAGCTTCTTTCACACCATCGTAGCCTAAAATGACAGGCTGTCTTCTAACCAGACGTAAAAAGGTTCTTTCAAAACATTTAGCTATCCCAGCTATACGCTGTACTTTCCTACGGGAAGTCACGTGGTCCAAAAATAGTCACAAGCAAGCAAGCGTGTAGAAATGCCGTCTCGCTAATGTCAGCCTGCTGTATTTGGTGTCGTTTGCTGTGGAACCGTATTGCTGACAAAGTTCCTCCATATAGCAGATCACTTTCTCTACAAAACAAGATATTTCATGATTACATTTTATCCCGAGAAAGACTTAAAAAACCCATTTAAGTTTGATTAAAAATTCCACATCAGAATACTATTGATCTTTGTCTGTCTTTTATTTTAATGCTTTTGCTAATTACATCCTCCTATTTCCCTTAGGGGGTTAGGGTTACGCCATCTAGCAGAACAACTTAGTTTGTGACTCCCGTTGGCTGGTGTTTATCCTAGTCATGCATTGCACTTGCTTTTTTAGCAATTACTTACATCAACTGCAATATTAACCTGGCTATGGTACCCAGGTTTCTCTTAATCCTGTAGCCCAATTCAGGAAATCAGCTTTGTTGTTTACATCATGTTTAAGTCACTGCAGAAAGCTGGGAAGAGACATCATCTCAAGCATGGTAATGTCCTTTCCCACCAAGGTTCTTTAAACCATCCAGTGCTCAGTAAATCTCATAAATAAATGATAAAACATTATTGTTGAACAAATACAAATAGTGACCACATCCAAATAGACTTTTTTTTCATGGCAGACATTTTAAAGCAGGAAAAGCACAGGTAAAGGTAAATAATAACTTTTACAATGGGTTCATTCCATTAAGTGTCCCAGTACGCCACATCCGTGATCCATTTAGCTCCTTCAGTTTCAGGCTCCTGGTATTGTGCATGGTTTTTCTACAATGGCCTATTATACATTCACACAAACAGCACCTTGTCTTTAGGCATCTTGTTCTCATTATAACAACATAATATGCAAGTTAATTATCATGACATCAGACCAAATTATCTCATTACAACAAAAAACATTTGAGATGTGTTGTTATAACAAGAGTTCTAATTAGATAATATAACAAAAATGTCATAAAATTAAAGTGTCTTGTTACAATGAGCCATTTATTTTTGTGTGGGGCTTTTTTGGCTATTAAATGTCTCATTACATTCTTCAATATTGTTTATTTCAATGTAAGTTGTAAAGGCAATCAACAAGAGTAATGTGTTCTTTCCTAATCCAAAAACATATATTAACTTCCATAATGAGCCCAGCACATCTTTAATGAACACATATTTAAATATTTACAGTCTGGATACAATTTCATGAGCTTTTCCCAAAGAGTAAATACAACAGAGCCTAGTATTTTCACTATGCAGAGAAATGTGGTCCAACTCCATCTTCTGTCTTCCGCTTCCTTATACAATCACACTCGCACACATCCACACACTCACATCACACACTCGTGAAAATCATAAAAAGGTGCTGAAGCAGGCAGAAGTTCCTGATCGGCTCTTCTCTTCTTCTTAACTTAGTTTGAGGTATTATTAGTGGATCTTGAGTCAGCTGGACTTTCAGATGTTCATGAAGCTGCTGCTTTCTTCTCTTTGTAAGTCGCCATCATTTTCTTGATCTCTGCAATGGCCTTTCCCGGGTTGAGTCCCTGTGGAGTAGTGTTTCAAACAGATACAGTGAGAAACTAAAACTCTATTAACTATGTGAGAGAATGTGTTTATGTGTGTGTGAATGTTTTTTAAGTACCTTGGGACAAGTCTTACTGCAGTTCATGATAGTGTGGCAGCAGTAGAGAGAGAAGGGGTCCTGAAGTTTAGACAGATGTTCCTCAGTGAATTCACCACAGGAGTCAATCATCCACCGGTATGCCTGTTGGATAATAACACAATAGACATCTGTTGTTTGCTCCATCATGAATCATTTTTGTATTCATTTTTAATGTTGGGTCTTGGGACGTCAATGTTGGTAAATCGGTACAAACTTTGGTCCAGAATTCAATATCTTGACAACCATCGAATGGATTGCCATGACATTTGGAAAGACACTCATTGCCTTTGGTGGATCTAGCACCACTGCCAGGTCAAATTTCCATTATTTCCATATTGGAACATGCATCTCATAACTAAATATGATTAAGATAGATGTTCTCAGAGTGTCTTTACAAAAAGTTTACAAAAGCACGCACATCCAAATGCATAAGTACATGTGAGTCCGCACACTAGATAATGCTCCCATGAACATTTATTAGTAGGCCTGCTGAAGAAAGGCCCATTTTTTCAGTTTCTCAAAGTGTCTCTCCCCACCTGCATTAGGACAGCAGGTCCCAGGTATTTGTCTCCGTTCCACCAGTAGCTGGGACAGCTGGGGCTGCAGCAAGCGCAGAGGATGCACTCGTGCAGGCCGTCCTGTTGGGTTAAGAACAACAGCTTATTCTGACAGTCTCTGTGGTCAGTTTGCTTGTGTTGGTGTCAATTTTGTTAAGGCACGCCAGTGTGTCTTCTCCATTTATGTTCATGGCACATGAGCCGCAGATACCTGAGGAAATAAACAAACAATGGGTCACTGAAAAAAGAGGTTCACTTAAACACACCTGTTAATATGCTTCATTTGTTTTGATTTTTTTTTTATCTGAGTGGAAATTGTCTACATTATTATGAGCAGGGTGAATCAGTTGTTTCTTACCCTCACAGCAGGAGCATCTGAGTGTGAGTGTGGGGTCAATCTCATTCTTGATCTTAATGAGGGCATCCAGAACCATTGGACCACAGCATTTTAATAGATTATGACACATTATGTTAATGTAAAAAGGTAAAATACAACAATGTTCTGTTCATGGACCCGGTCATGAGTAACGTGTTGAGATCAATTTCATATGTCTGCATTCGTGGTTTGTCTCCCGCGGTGTCGGGGTCCCAGCGGTAAATTTGGAACTTCTTGATCCTGGGTTCAGGAGCCGGGGCGGCGGCTGTCTGAGCATACCACACCATCTGTATCACAGATAATAAACAAGAGAGGCGGTATATATGAATCACAGAGAAGCATCAAATGGAGAGTCTACAGTAGGCAAATTCACAATTTTAATTCCTCCAGGTATTTTCTTCTTTTATCCCTTCTCCACTAAATGTGACCTTGCTGCTGAGTATGTCAACCAAGCTAAACTAGGAAGGATACTACTAGTACTAATACTTCAACTCATACAAACAACAACAATAATGACACTTTATTTGTGTTGCACAATCTAAAAAATCCACAATTAGTACTTTACAGTTGAATGAAGAGGCAATCTTAATAAAACAAAGTTACCATAAGATAAAAATAATAATTCCAATAAAGGCCTTTAAAAACATTTCATGAATATTACAAAACATAATATAGATATTGTAAAATGTAAAGAAGAAATGAATATTGTTACAAGGTATTATGTCATGTTTTGGCCAGTTGTACAGTATAACATAAGGAGGTATAGAGTCTACCTCTAGTGGTTGCTTGGATGAACTGACATGAAAGCGTTACATCACGGTTACCAAACTGACTCCTTCAGGTCAATGAAAGATGAACTTAAGCACAATCACTTAAATATTTCTTTACAGTTATGAGAAGTAAACAGATATTTCTGCTAAAAAACTTTCAGACATGATATAAGTCTTTAACAGGAGGGAGGAGCTCATTCACAATGGCTAGGTTTACTAATCATGCATTATAGTATATTGGTAATGAAACCTTGAACTGTTTTGCTTAATATAAATTTATACTAATCTCATTCTCACATTACAGTGAAGCAGATAGTGCTAGAATAATAGCCTTCTTCAATATTCTGTCACATTTACACGCCTGGGAGCAGGGTGTGTTATTACAAGTCGTTTAATGACAAAGCTAGTAACACACACTTTTAAGATGTAGCCTCGCACAAACTAAACAGTCAATAAATCAACACAAAACACCCAATTCTTAACATACACATTTCTAAAAGTAGCCCATGAGGCATGTCTGTTCTAATACTGAATAAGGAGGAGAGACGGGAAACGCTTGCAGAGGAGACAAAGCAAAACCAGGCAGTATGGAATTACACACACCGTGGTATTCGGATAGTAAGTTTCACCTACAAGTAATATACTGTATATTTTACATGTCAGTGTGATGAATTACTTTCTGCATCACCTCTAGAGGGCACAATATCAAAACCAACTTGCCAGACAGAGGTATGATGATCAGCTCAGGCAACAGGTAAACCTTTTAAATGGACACTTGAAATGAATACCTGCATAGCAGAATGGAGCGTTCATCATGTGTTTTTCATCCACAGCAATTCCTCAACGAGGAGAACCTTCGCAAACGAGAGGAATCGGTTACGAAGCAAGAGGCCATGAGAAAAGGTAGAAGATTACATTTACACTTTATTCATCCACTCATAGTGTTGTGTAAAAACTCCTTTATTGTCCTATTTGAAGACACAATAAGTAGGATTTGTGCTTCTCCATAGCAAAGAATGACCATAATATTTCTGCAGGGGTCAGTACAGATGACTCAGCGATTACATGACTCGCTGTGAGATTTGTGGCTCTCTAAAGTCTCTCTTGGGCTCGTCCTCTCTGAGTTTCAAGACACTCACAAAATATTATTATTGTAGTGTTTATTATGATGATGAATTGCATTGGGTCGCTGCTCTAATTAACTATGCATCTCCTCTTTTTATTTCCTTTAATTGAACAACAAAAAGCATAGACACGAATAGACCTTTTGCAATGGTGTCTTAATAAGTAAACCAAAAATAAGTAAGTATGAATAAGTAGTGTGGGGGTACATATACACTGTAATAATCATTGAAACAAATGTTCTTTAGTTTTAGATGGATCTCATAGATTGTATTTGAGAAAAATACAGTGCTGCTTTGAGGATTTGTTTGCATATGAACAAAATATTAATTTAAAGCTGCACTAATCAATATTTCTGTATTAACAATGGATCAAATGACTATGTGTATTGTGAAAGGAGTCGCTCCTAGTGAAACACCCACATCAACATTGTTACCAGCCGCAGCAGGCAGCTGTTTTCAGCGAAAAAAACTCTGATAAATGAACTGTCTATTACTGCCCAGCCCTAAACTGCAGACAGATAAAGTTAGCGACTAGCTGGTGAACACTGCGGAGCATTTAGCTGCTAAAGAGACAGATGTTTTCTCAGGAGATGGTGGAGACCAAAACCAACCTAAAAGGAGAGTGAATGTTGGGCTTGCTTTCGTCAGGTCGACAGAAACATAACTCCAAATAAATGCTAATGTTGCTTAGTGTCTGCTGTTTGTGTAAACTGTTTGCTAACACGTTTGCTAAATAACTTAATAAAATGATAATGTATCAGTGTCGTGATTAGAGCTTGTGCTGCTGCCCCCAAGTGACCAAAAATAAATTAATGCGGCTTTAATTTTTATTTATTTTATACACGGTAGGTTGACTGACCATACACACTCTTTTACAGCGAAAACCCTATTATTATAAGTTAAGGCACACTGATTTAAAGTAGGTCAAATGTTCTGCTCTGTCAGAAGTGGTCATAAGCATGTAGTTATTAATGTCTGCTTCTTTTCCTCCCAGCTACTGTTGAACACGAAATGGAGCTGAGACACAAGAATGACATGCTTCGCGTTGAAGCGGAGGCCAAAGCCCGTGCCCAGGTGGAGTGGGAGAACGCAGACCTGATCAGGGAACAGATCTGCCTGAAAGCTGCTGAACACAGACAAACTGTGCTTGAATCAATAAAGTGAGGGCAAAACGACTTTCCACTTTCCTTAATCCTCAGAATAACAGGCATGTTATCTCCTAGTATCTCTCTGAGCTGTAAGTAGCGGTTAAACAAAAATCCCAGAGGGCGGCAGTGAGTGTGGCTGCCACAGTGGAGGCAGTCGGTGTGATAATTGTGTTTTGTTACTGGCAGGACGGCAGGAGCGGTGTTTGGGGAGGGATTCAGGGCCTTCATCTCTGACTGGGACAAACTCACAGCCACGGTAAATCCATGTCAGACCTGTCACGCTTTGTCACACTTCTTTCACCACAGCAGGACTGCAGAGGATTGTGGGAAGCAGTGGTCTTCATACTTGACATGCTGTACAGCAGGGATACTCAACTTGCTTTGCCCGGGGGCCACTTTTGCAAAATGACAGGAGGCCAGGGGCCAGTTAATAAACCAGCATTAATAATATTTATCAGGTATCTTGTCGTGCTACCAGACGGGAACACTGCACTGAAGCTAGCATGTTTTGACTCATGATATTAGCAACCTTATACACAGCAATTGTTATTTGGCAAATTAAACACAGAGGTTTGGTACGAGGTGGTAAAATAAGAACAAATCTGTCCAGTTTTCATTGAATTGCCTGTTTTCATTGTCAACCTTTCGACGTTTGTTCCTGTTTTTACTATTTATTGTGTGGTTGGTGGCCTGCTAAAATCCAATTAACATCATCTACACTATAATGAGATATGTGTAGGATGTGGGTGTAAATAGTATATTTTAATGAGGCAGCTTTACATGTAAATAAATGCATTCTATATAGGGATTATTTGTTTTTGAGAACCACTGTTCACAAATAACAAGGAAATCTCTGGAGTCTTGTTGTAATTGAGGTTTTCGACATCAGCCTGTAACAGCTGGTAGCGCATCAAATTTATTTTCTGTCAAGAAATTGTTTAAATGGATTTGTTTATTCATGTATCGTCTGCAGCACATCCAGCTAATCCTGCCAAATGGACTGAATTTGAGACAATACATGAAAATAGCAGAAACTTCAAAAATGCTATCAGTTATACCAGTGTGTAGAAAGAATGAGTACATTCATTTTATTTTTCAAGCACCAAACTTAATGTTCCAAGTAGTTATTTTCAGGATTGCTTTGGTTATTTTTCACATTTCTACCCCAAAATCTGTATAATGTAGCAGAGCAGAAGAGTCACTTATTGGTGATAAAGTGTTAAAATGATGCAGCTATTCTGTATATTATGACTAGATTCTAAGAAATTAAATTTTTAAGCAATCAGATTTCTGGCACAAAGGTCTGTCAATGTGATGTAATGCATTATATTTTTCTGGTTTGTTTTAAATCCATTGAAAAATAACTGGATTGTTAGCATGAGCGGTGATGGCTGCTTAACAATATTAACAATATTTTTTATACATTTCAAAGATACTTCTTTCATGTATTAAAGATGCAGTACAGTTGTAAAGCAGTACATTTTCTATATATTTAGCTTGCTGAGTAATATTTTTAACACGGTTGTGCATTTCTGTTTTTCTTTTTTGCCTCTCTGTTCCTTTTTAAACAAAGCTCTTTCCATTGCCTTCCAGAAACTGGCTCTCCATTCAGGGATGGACTATGCCATCATGACAGGTGGGGACTTGGCACCTATGGGGCACGATGGAGTCACTGCCATGCACAAGGTGTTTGAGTGGGCCAGCACCAGTAGGCGAGGGTAGGGCACTTTGATTTGCTCCATTAACACTCAATGAATTAGTACTATAATGTGTATCAGCTGTTAAATTTTGACTCTGAAAGTTCAATAGTGTAGACCATACGTTGTGTTACATACTGAGCTGCTGTAATTCTACTGACTAATTACATTCAAGGCGTTAAAGACAAAGGTCATTTTTAAGCTCATTCTCTTTGACGTTCACTGATTTTCTGCAGCGTCTTGCTGTTCGTAGATGAAGCTGATGCGTTCCTGCGTAAGTGTTCCACAGTGAGTTCAGCTGCAGTGCCATGTGCATGGTAACGATGCCCTGTGTTTTAATCATATATTCATGAGTCATGATTTTTGCATCACAGGAGAAAATCAGTGAATACCTCAGAGCCACCCTCAATGCATTCCTTTACCACATTGAGGAGCAGAGCAACACGTTGGTATTTTACATTGTTCTCTGTACATGGATGGACATGAAAAGGTCATTGGCATGCCTGAAAAGGTCACTGACTGGGTCTTAGTAGTCTCATTTTCTCTCCTCAGGTTCATGCTGGTGCTTGCTAGTAACCAGCCAGAACAGTTCGACTGGGCCATTAATGATCGCATTGAGATTGTAAACTTTGCATTACTGGGTCTGGAGGAAAGGGAAAGATTGGTGCGCCTGTATTTTGACAAGTTTGTGCTGGGCCCTGCCACTACGAGCAGAAGGCATGTCCGGTCGTGAAATCTCCAAACTTGGTGTGGTCTGGCAGGTGAGTAGAAAAGCCTATTGACACAAAATATGAATTGAAGTAGAGGCAGAAATTATCCTAGAGGCAGCCACTTTGGTGCAAGAAAGTGAAGTTGTTGCTGCGACAACTGTAGGAACAGTTGAAACCATTATTGAGACAGCCACTGCTGTCCCATTGGTGCAGGAGGTTCAGGCCATCAAGGACCTGACTGAGGTGGTTCTAGGCACAGCTGTAGCTACAGACACTGTTGTTCCTGAGGTGAAGGATATAGTCACTGAGGTTGAGGCTGAGGGTATACCAGCTTCCACCATCCAAGAAACTGCTGCTGTGTGTAAAGAAGAGCCAACTACTGTTACTACTAATGTAGGTATGCAAGAGACTGAGGCCACAGAAGTAGTGAAGGAGGAAAAGGATGTTGGATGCTCAGGAGAAGGAATTGGACGCCGTTGTATCTAATTTTGTCCTGGAGCCAGAGGCTACAGTAGTCGAACTCTCCCAGGAGACTGTTGTCCAGGAAACTGAGTCAGCAGCCACGTCTGTTGATGGTGTAGAAACTGAAGCCACTAAGGGTGCTGAGGAAGTAGCAACTGATGCTGCAAAGGTTGCAGAGGAAATTGCAAACAATGGAGCTCGAGCAACTGAGTCCTTGGCAAACATTGTAAAAGAGGTTGAAGCAATAGCAACTGATGTGGCCAAGGTGGCTGATGCCGTAGCAACCATCACTGAGGAGATGGAGGCAGGAGTCACCAAGGAGGCTGAAGTGATCGAAAGTGATGTCGTCAAGGACTCAAATGAGGTTGTAGTGGAAACTGAATCTGAAACATCAGAGGTTACTAAAGAGGTTGAAGTGGTAGTGACGGATGTGGTCAAGGAGTTTGAAAGTATTGCTACAGAGGTTGTTAAGGAGGTTGAACCTGCGATGACTGAGACTGCTACCAAGAAAGCTGAAGTCATCCCAACAGAGCCTCAGACAACTGCTGTTGAGTTTACCGCAGAGGGCCAGACTTTGGCAACAGAGATTGTCAAAGATCCTTTATCAACAGAGATTGCAGCCAAGAAAGCCGAAGTCACCCCAGCAGAGGTTTCCAAGGAAGCAGACTGTAGTGAAGGAGTGGGGGTTCAGTGTGGAGTGGACTATTGTCAGGCTGGCATCCGGTTAGAGATGCATGGGACCGGGAATGAAGGTGAACAGGGTTTCAAACTTACAACATCGGTTTATTAAGTTCCAAAACTCAAGATTATCCAAAACTCAACAAAGAAAGGAGATAGACACAAAAGACACACATGGGCTGCCGAATCTGAAACATAAACACAAGGAATTAAATGTCCATCTAAAGAAATAAGGGTAAATAATAATGGCAGCAAGGAGGCTGACACTGTGGCTACATAAGGTGTCAAACTGCCCGAGACTACTGAGGTTGCTGCCAAGGAAGCTGAGGCCAAAACAACAAAGGCTGCAGAGGATGTAGAGACTGTAGTAACTGAAGTCACCGATGAGATGAACTCAGCAGCTGTTCCTAGCATAGAAACCAAGGTTGATACAGAGACTGTTGTGTCAGAACAGTCTGAAGAACTTGAGAGTCCACCCACCAAGAAGTCAGCTGCCTCTCAGACTCCCAGCACCGAATAAGCTGAACCCAGTCTAATTGAGAAGCCTCTTTCAAACAAACAGAGTGAAGATGACAACAGCAAACCACAAGGCAAGTCCAGTTCAACAAAATGGAATCTTTGATGAAATGTTAATGTGAATGAAGAGCTGTAATTCTTAAACACTTGAGCCTTAAGTCTGAAACATTCACCTTGAATTCTGTCTGCTCTTCTATCAATGTTTGTAACTCAATACTGTGAATGCCAAGATTAAGGTAATAGTTTGATTATGGCCTGTAGGTTTGCAGGAATCTGAGTAAAAGGGGGTGTGAACCACTGGGGTCGTCCGATTATTGCTTTCTGCTTTCTTCCTTTCTCTCTTCTGGTCGTCGTTAACATTTTCAAAGTCTGTGTCTGTTTGACATTTTGAACATTTTGAAAAAAGGGATGTTCTTTAAGAATTTTTTTTCCCTGACACGTCTTAGCAAGAGTGCTGGTGTGGTTGAGAACTGCCCTTGACAGACTTTTACTTTTCATAGAATGACAGGGTTTTGCTAGAGCCTTATTTAAATGTAGTTTGGAGATACTCTGTAGGCCTGAAAATGTGACAATAGGTCTGCAGTAACCAGGCTTCCCCAGTAACACACAGTTTACATCAGGTGTTTGACTTTTTTTTGTCTCCTTTTGCTAGTCATACAGGTGTTTTACAAACACGGTGCTTTAGATCCAGGTGGTTATGTGACCTTACTCACACATGCAGAATAAAAAAATGCATCAACATTGATGCAGTTTATATTGGTGTTGAAATGTTTAGTTGACTAATCAGTTACTCTGCAGCATAGCGAGAAACAGCAACTTTGGTAATCAATTAATCGTTGAAGGCATTTTTCAAGCACAAATGTCCAAACTGGTCACTGGTTCCAGCTTCTCAAATGTGAGGATGTTTTGCCCTTTCTCAATTTTATATCACTGTAAATTTAATATCTTTGGCTTTCAGATTGCTGGTTGGACAGTACGAACAATTCAAAGATGTCAACTTAGGCTCTAGAAAATTGTTGTGCACATTTTATAGATTAAACAAGGACTTTAAAAGATACTTGAGAGATTAATCAGTTATTAAAAGCTTCAGTTTCAGCGGTATATTTTCAAAGAATAATTGACATTGTGAATACCTGTGGCAGGTAATATTTGGGACTGCCCATGCAGATTGAAGAGGTATACATGTATTTGCGGAAGAATACCAAACCAAGGTGAAAATATTCTTTTAAATGCCCTCACTGTCACTGGAACATATCATATTGTGCCAGTGGATAATAGTGGAGGGCTTTTCTCTGTTACATCAGGATGTCATTGGCATTGTTAGTCATTTCAGAAGTGTTGTTAGTCAGTGGTTGTGAGATTTCTATTTGAATTATAATAAACCGAACTGAAGTTGTCAGCTGGACCTCTGTATAATAATAATTCTCATCTTCGCTCATATGATTGGAATGACACAATCAAACATCAGAGGTCACTGTTGTGCTTCAATGGCACTTTTAATAAAACAGACATTTCATCCTCACAACAGCAATGTCTGGACAGAGAGGGCGAGGGGGGGCTGGGTGAGGGTTCCCTCTGCTGATAGGCTGGTTGCTCCTGATAAGTGAGAGGGAATTGGATAAAGAAAATTGAACTGTGCTGTTGAGCACAGTGTGGGGAAGATGGAGGGATGTGTGTGTGTGTGTGTGTGTGTGTGTGTGTGTGTGTGTATTGAACTGACTCATCTTGGCTGGCATTTATTTCTCATCCCGTGTCTGCTAAAGAATGATAATGTAGCAAAGAGAACCCCGACCCTCCCCCTCACATATTTACAGGAAAAATTAATACATTCAGTTAATTCACTAAGTAACAAAGCTAATTAATCTGTGTTTTTAGCAGAAATCACATGGTTTCACATCCAGTTTTCAAACAGACTTGTCTTTCTTGTTCCATTCTTATAATCTTTACCCACACAGCCCATCATTAGGTTTTCTATTGATAAACAACTCACACAAAAATCCCCCCACACACCCCCTTTTAAAGACTGTTAAATCCCACTGGCCCGTATTTATCACTATTTACAGAAGCAGCAATCTAACCATCACAAAAACCCACCCACCCACCAGTCTCATTCGCCCCTCCCCACACCAACAAAGTCCCACTCCCACCCAATAGAGAAAAAATAAAATCCTGACGCCCGTCTTGCCGCCCCGTTCCATACACTGCCCACATCTTACCCTGTTCTAAAAGAGCATGCCAAGTTTAACAATGAACACAGAAAATGTCTCTATACAGAAAAAACACCCTTAAAAATGTTTTTTTTTACTTCCTCCTCCCACAATGGTGGACATGGACATAAGACAAGATTTCAGTGGCAACAAATAATCGTCATCTTGCTCCGTTTGGGATTTTTTTAGTGCTGACAGGGGCCGGGTTTAGTCATAAGAAAGTCCTGTCATGGGGGTTTAAGGGGGCCATGTTATGAACAGTGGGAGGGCAGTTTTCCAGGGTCTCTGAGGCAACAGTTGGCCAAGGGGCAGTTTGGGAAGGGGGATAAGGGGTTTTGGAGAGGAGAAGGGATTTTAGGGGAGGGGGTCTAGATTTTTTATTTGTTGTTATTTTGTTTTTTAGAGTCAGAGGTGGCGGGGACTAGGGTGGCCGTTGTGGTAGAGCTTTTGCTTGATGTGGACCATGTTGCCGCTGGAGTCTTCCAGCTGTCTGAGCTGGGCTCGGCGACGGAGGTCTCGAAGGTTGCAGAACTGGGGCAGCCATGACCAGGACGGGGTATCTGGAGGAAGAAGAAGACGAGAGGCAACAGGGTGGTCAGAGGAGGCAGGTGTTAGCGTGATCTGACCAATAGCTTATATTGGCCTTTTCTTGAATACTAGAATTGAAAAGAAGAATATGTTATCTATTGAAAGTCGTTACCTGGAATTTGTTTTACTGCAAAATTTTGATTCCTCAAAAGAGAGCATGGAATCACTGTAACTCACAGTTGCATATTATCAAAATAACACATGCAATTATAGGACAAGAAATACAACATTGGAGGAAAATACTCTGCAAAACTGAAAAAAAAAAATTACAAACAAAGCAGGCATAAAAGTACTTTCAGTTTTTTAGACAGATAAAAAAGTGGCACATTCAGAATTTTAGAAATACTGAGGTCACGAGTCCTACATGCAGCTTTAAAGTACGATTTTTTCCCCCCCAAGTTTTGTTAAATAATAACAGTAGCATTCTGGTTGTACTAATCTTTTCCATTTATTAAAAAATGACTTAATGTGTTTTTATGTAAATGTCACAAAAAATGCAAGCATTGACACCCAGAAAGCAGATCCTAAACAAAGTTTGATGCCAGAGTATCGATATTTTGTCATGTCACAATATTGATTATGTCCTTCTCTGCGCCCCCACTTTACGCCTACTCACAAATATACATGAAAATGTGTAATGGCAGTATATGTGGTTTACTGTTAAGCAACACTGTCTTGCTTTAGTTGCGCAGACATGAGCAAAGACAACTGAATGCAGGCTTTGGAAGATGACACAGCTAGACATCACACTCATGAGATCAAGACACACAATAGTGTAAAATCCTTCTTAGCCTGGTTTTCTGACTCTAAATCCAGATAGAGGCATTACAACATAACAACACAGGGGAGTGTGAACTGTCCTTTCTGACACTCATTTTCTCCTGTAATACTGAATGTATGAATTTAGGTCCGGGTTGATGTTGGCTTGTCATTTTGTCGATCTCTGATATGATTCTTTTTTTTTTCCATTGTCATGCTCAGTTTCCGTAGAGAGTCGAAGTGTTCTGTGATGGTCCAAATCCTGCTTTTCTACCCTCAATGGTCAAATTTTGAAGTAAACCCAATAAATGATCAACCTTAAAAATGCAGGTCATGTATCTCAAAATCATATCTTCCATACAAGATTTAGTATTTTCAAAGATTAAACCAAAAAATGACCCAGAATCAGAAAAGTGAGTTATGAGCTCTGCACAGACATCAGACTGGAAAAGCCTAAGTTTGATATGTTTCTTAGCCACCAGCTTCATCATAGCAACAACTTTTAATTCAGGGAAGTAGGGGTGAGCTTTTTTACAGTGAGGGCAGAGTGACAGAGACGAGATAAAAGATTGGAACACTGAAATATTGGATGAGAATGGTAAATGGCATCAATCTCTTCAAGTGCACCATGGTGTTGCCCTTGTTTCCTCACATTTGTATTTGGGCTGTTGCACATGTGACAGTGCCCTGGCATTATTTTTCTACTGTCAAAAGGTTTTACATTGAGATTAAGGCAGAACCCTCATTTTTTTATGTGTCAAATGTATCTTTCTGTCTTTGGCCAATTTGCAGCCACCATGCTGTACATATACAGAATACACAGGCTTTATGAAAGAAAAGACAGACCATCTGTGAAATCAGTGACTGTCTGGATGCAAAGTGAGATTTCATGAATGTGAGGTGTATAAGGTGAAGAGGGGAATGGCGGAGCAGACATGGTGCTCGTCAGGTTATAAACCGGAGCCGGCGAGGCGGCGCGAAGTCCATAGAGACAGCAGAGAGAGAGAGAAGGAGGGGAGAGCCCCAGACAGCAAACATGGTAGCAAATGGCCCTGCTAGAGGATGAGTGAGAGGAGGGGTGGTGGTGGGAGTTGGGGGTTAGGTGTTGGGTGGAGGGGAGGTGAGGAGGCAGAGAGGGAGAGAGAGTGAGTTATTTATAGCTGTGAATGGGTATGCTGTCCACAAGGACTGCTCTGAAGGGTATCCAAAGGAAAAGGGGCAACGAAGACAGGTTTCTCTCATTTGAATAAAAGGATGGAGATGGAGGCGAGAGAAATGATAATGTAAGGCAGAAAATGGGAGGCGAAGGCACACTTGTTATGCTCTTTTAGATGAGAGAGGGGGTTAATGCTGAACACCAAGTCATCATTTTCTCCATTTTTGAGATAGTTTTTGTGTTTCCTTTTCCCCCTGGTATCAGACACTCACAACACATCAACGATAAGAAGGAAAAAAAGTTGGAGTTGCAGCTGTAAGCACTGTAAAGGAAATGGCCAGGAGTAGATTCAATAAGTGGAGAAGGAGGAGCTAGAGATATAATTAGGAGGGGGGGGAAAGCACTGGCAATCAATGTGCATCTGAATGCACTGTGTGTGTGTGTGTGTGTGTGTGTGTGTCTCTCACTTGCCATTCCAGCTGCTCTCTCTCATTCTATTCATAGCTCTGGAGGAGATAGTGTGTATGTGTGTGTAAGTGGGGGTGGGGATGTGACAGCATCTCCATCCTGCACCCATAACACACACACATATACACACACCCTACCCCGCTCTGTCAGCCTCACCTTCACTCCTCATCTCGGTCAGGCTAAACGAGCGTGACCTAGCATCAACGTCACAGGCGACGCACACACACACACACACACACACACACACACACACACACACAGAGCAGCGAGGGGCATTCCCTCCCAGTACAAAAGAAGAAACCTATATCCCCCACTCTATAACTGCTGCTAATGAATATGGATGTTCCCTCCTCTCTGGGTGTTTTTTTTTTTATGATGATGTATTTTACACTGTTGTACTAATGCACTGGAGAAAACAGCATTGTCTCACTCGCTGCTGCAAAACCCTCCACACCTCTGAGCAAAGCAGCAGCCTGCAACTATCAAAGCTTGTACAATTCAAGCCCCTTGTTTAGCGCGGCAGCTCCTAGAAACACTGAAAAATCGGAATACTGTGTGATATTTTCTATCCTTAAAAAACATATTAGTGCACTGTGAGTTTGATACTTTCCCATCCTGCCTGAGGAGCTTTTCCATGGCGGTCCAAGTATCCAGGTCACATATCCTACCTACTTTAGCATTATCCTTAAACCTGAGGATCCAGGCCACCTCCACAATACAGGCCTGCCCTGACACTGAGCGCCGAACACCAAGGAGCAGACAGAATATTCAACTTCAGTTCCTCCAAGTCCTCTTTTTAAAAGCTTTGCTGCAATATTCAGTGTGTTTAAATTTAGCTTATTTGTGCCAAAAGAGTCCAAAAACTTTGTTCCCTCTTGAGTATGATCCTGGCTGGGTGGAAAGGCCTGTGAAACCGCCATGACCGTGAGAAACTAAAACACTGTAATCCAGGATGCTAATACTTAGCTCATCAGTGAACATCTTGCTAGTGCACAGAGATGAATCCTTTGCGTTGTCGGTGGTTGATGTCTCTTCAGCAGGGACTGTGAGGGATTTCATGCTGTCATGTCACGATTTCACACATGAGTCTAATAGCTGCTTAGCTTTAGCGTCACTGAAAGCCTTTTATTCCTTTCCTTGTGTCTGCACAGCCACACGAGCCAATCAGTGTTGGTGAACTATACACCACATGTTCTGTCTCATTAAATCTGCCGCATTCCTCTTCTTTTACTAAAGTAACATGCATCCTTCATCTGTCAGGAGGAGATGGCGAGAGAAATGAAACAGATATTTCAAAGAGAGTGCTGACAGGAGACAGGAAATTAAGGAGCAACTATCACACTCAGTTGGATTTAAACACATGGTATGTAGGAATGTAGCTTTCACTACAGCACAGCAGATGGTGGGAGTGGAGTTGTTTCTCAATCTCTGATTCTCGAGCCTGGTTTGAACCAGTCATGGTAACTGCTGTATGTGTATTCATATATTTATTGTACTGGTTATCACACAAAAGCAATGCTTGTTTAAACAAATAACAGCTTGGCCAGATTTCCTCATTAGACAACAAATTTGTCAGCTAGTACTGCACAATAATTCACGTTATCTTCGCTGTAATGGGAATTGACAAGCCGTGCACTCTTAACACATTAGCACACTTTATGTGTCTATCTGTGGTTTTCTGCGAACCTGTAAATACAATCCCCATCATGTATAGTAGCTGTAAATGAATGGTCTTTGTCTTGTCATGTTTTCCTTACTTTTGTCTACCGTGGACACATTCACATTTATGTACAACACAGAGCTTCTATGTCACCTGAACTGCATGTCCTTGGACTAAAGCAGGAAAACCATGCAAACACACACAGAGCATACATGTACTGTATCTCCACACAGAGAGTTACAGGGCCAGAGTTCAAACCGGGGCCCTCTCGCTGTGATGTGACAGTGCTAACCACTGAACTGCCGTGCAGTCACAATGTTCTCAATGATTGGGCTTGACGCACACACATTTCTGGCACATACATCTACTCTTCATGTAATGTCCGTAATGTGACTAATATCGTTAGTTGAGTTAAACGATCTGCACAACCATGGCAAACAGGTGCCATGTGAGGAATGTGTCAGAGTGTACAGACTGTGCTTGACTGACATCCTCCTGACTCTCCTGCTAGCTTTGTTGGGTGGGACAAATACACCTTTATCAGTGGGTGCACTGCAAAACCTGATTGGCACATTGTGGGTTTGTGTTGGTAGGGTCCATTTCGATTAGACGAGCGGCACAGCCATTGTTCTTAATTCATGAAGGCTGGTGACATTGCATAAATTCTGCATAGCTCCGCCCACCTTCAACCTGAGAAGAGGTCTAATCAACAAGAATAAATAGAAACACCTGTCTGGGTATGTAGGGCCTTCAAACCTCAATGGGTGGTGCCAGAATTTTTTTTTATGGAAGACAGTAGGAAAAGCAGAGGTGTACATAATACAAAGATAAATAGCACTCTCATGTCTGTGCATTAAAGGGAAAATCCAGTATTTTTAAACCTAGGCCGTATTTTTACAAATTTTGGGGTCGAAATGACTAATACTTAGCCTACCAAAAGTTTTGGAATTGGTCCACTAGAGCGTCTCTGCCGGCATACACTAACGGGCTGCAATGGCGTCAACGTAATCCAGACCGTTTTGTTAAAGAGTAAGAGCCTTCCGTCTTCCTGCAACAACTCAACTTCTCCCGAGATTTCAGAGCGAGACTTCTGTTTCTGGTTAAACAAAAAGGATCTTACTCTTTAACAAATGGTCTGTCTCTGTAGGGATCCTTTCCATAATGTTGTCAGACACTTAGAATAACAGTCTGAGCCTGTCAGTGGCAAAAACAGGCACTTTTAGTGGACGTACTTTTCACGGGTGCAATTGCCCGCAAGGATTACATTGCAGCCATTGCAGCCCGTTCACAGATGCCGGTGGAGGCGATCTACTGGACCAATTTCAAAATTTTTGGTGAGTATTGGTCATTTCAACCCCAAAATTTGCAAAAATAGGGCCCAGGTTTAAAAGTACCAGTTTCCCTTTAACTATGGAGCTAGAGCCAGCAAGCGAGTAGCTTAGTGGAAACAGCTGACATGGCAAAGCTCAGAAATATGCCTACCAGCACCTCTAAAGCTGTATCTCTTTTGGTTAACCTGTACATATACTGAAGTATAAAAAATTACAAGGTGTGATTTTACAGGGAGTTATGTGCTGGAATGATTTCCTGACTGGGTGCAGTGACCGGTGTCACTGACTGCACCCGAAATAATCATTTTTTCTCCCTGACCTTAGCTCAGCCTTTGACAGAGTGGACCATGATATCTGAACCAATTCTCTGAAAGGTTTTGCATCACTGGTGTGGTGCAAGACTGGTTTATTTCATACCTGATAAAATGTCTTTCTTGTGTTGAGGTTGATGGGCCCCACTCTGTTGTGGAGTCCCCCAAGGGTCTATCTTGGGCCCCTGATTATTCTCTATTAATATGCTCTCCTTAGGGTATATCATAGCTGACACAAGTCCAATGAAGCCTTGTATTATAGATGTATTCTGCATTGTGTCACCTGTGTGAAGCTAGAAGCCCATAATATCAGGTCTGTCATTAGAAGCTAAAGTGTTGTAATTTTATTTAACTAGGGCACACCACTAAGAGAAGATATTTTCCTTTATTTGCAGCCCCAGAGAAGGTCATTCATGCTTTAATCTCCTCTAGGCGTGATTGTTGTGAAGCACTTGTGGTCTTAGCAGGAGAAACATGAACATGCTACACTTAATTCAGAACACTGCTCCCAGGCTAATCACACTCTCCAAGAGAACTGACCATATGACCTAAATCCTTGTCTCCCTTCACAGACTGCCCGTCAATTGTAGAATTGATTTTCAATTCAATTCAATTCAGTTTTATTTATATAGTGCCATATCATAACAAAGTTATCTCAGGGCACTTTGTCATAAAGAGCAGGTCTAGACCGAGTCCTTATGTGTACAGAGACCCAACAATTCCCACCAAGAGCAAGCACAAGCAACAGTGGCAAGGAAAAACTCCCTTTTAACAGGAAGAAACCTCGAGCAGAACCAGGCTCTGGGTGGGCGGTCATCTGCCTCGACTGGTTGGGTTGAGATTTTACGGGTTAAGTCAGCTTATTTGTGTGATTTGCTAACCCCAAATGAGCCTGATTGCTGCTTGAGATCCTCTTTCAGGGCCCTTTTAGTGATTCCCAAATCTCTCCTCATCACCATGGGAGACAAATGTTTACTATCCAGGTCCCTCAGCTGTGGAAGTTCATGGCCGAGGATCTCAGGCATGCAAAGTTAGTGTCCTCTTTTAAATCCTTACTCAACTCACTTTTATCTTCAGCATTCACCTATTTTATATTTATACTTTTATTTCATAATTTCAGTATGTTAATACAGTTTAATAATCTATAAAGTCATCTTTACCTATACGCTGTACTGTATATTACTTAAATACAATACAATTACAAATTTCAAACATTACTAGCCTACAACCAACAAAAAAAGGATGTAATCTAGCCAAGAATTCCATGATTACGAATATATACATTGAGGGAATTGCCATTTTGCCCATTAGCTAACTTGTACCCTGCTAAGCTGTTTTTTTAGTCTTCCCATTGAGGTTTAACTCAGCCAGTTGTATCATCTCCATTTTTTCAATTCCTATTAATATTCTATTTCACTTTACTGCATTGCGTTGTTATTTTGCTCTTGCAGTGTCCCCAATGAGAGCATTAACTTAGCATAATACAGTGGCGCACAGAAGCTATAGTAAGCAGAGGTTATGCTGTCAGACCTGGCTTGAAACACTAAACGTTTGACATTTAATCCAAACCATTGCTGAGAAGTGATTCAACCAAACATGCTGAGAACTAATTTTGTTTGACATCAGCTGTCACCAGGACATCGACTTTTCTGTTTGTTTTTTTGGACATTTTAGCTAACGGGCTAATACTGAAAGACCTGCTAGAGCATAGTAATATAGTGCAGTGACTACACTACTGTATGCCATCAAAATGAATTTAAGAACAGTACACTGAAGTAAATATATGTAGGGAATTTAATGTGGATCAGCAGCTTGTGAAAGAAACAACAAAAAAGGAATAATTCCATCATTTTGTTTGCTTTGATTTGTTTTTTCATCATACTCTCTTACCAGAAGTTGTATAAAAATCACTTCAGTTTTATCACACTCTTTATTACTCTATATTATCGCAGTTCTCATTAAGGTATGATTTTATGTTGTCTTATTAAATCATTTTCTCATGTATAATGACATTAATATATTCAGAACATAGTAATTACACTTAATGATGGTGCTATTACATTAGCATATGACTACTGCTGTGTCCTGAAAACAAATTAAGTAGGATTATTAGTGAAATAAGGTTTGAGGTATTTCAGCTGTCCAAAGAAGAAGACAGCTATTTAAATTTAGTTTTACCTCAACTGATAGCCTGCGTCTGAATCATCACACAGTTGGAAGGTTTAGCTATGATTTTCCAAGAGGTCGCAGTAAACTGAGAAAAAAATCAGTGAGAGGAGCCAAAAATGGGCAAAGCAATGGGGGGAAGGTCATTAACCAGAGTTCCACCAACTGCTGTGTTAACCTGGCAGTGCTTGCACATGCAGATACATGGTGGATAGACACAAATACATATATTTCTACATACGGGCATTTTGCTAATACCATTTGCCACCACAAATCCTGCTTTAAATTATAGATACTTTGTTATTTCACCTGTCAAGCTTTCCCTTCCTGTGAACATGCTGTGACATGTTATTTCCTGTCACGCAGCAGTGCATTCACACCTCAGCACACACAACCGAAATGAGCAGAGAAAGGGATTTTAGGGATTGCTGAGCTCTCGTTTGAGTTGCGTATGTGTGTATCTGTAGCAGACCAGCAGACAATGTCCGGCTTACCGTAGTAGCGGCTCGCCCTCCAGGCCCTGACGGCACAGTGTAGGACTCCGTCCAGCCACAGCAGCAGCCAGCTGATGCAGAAGCCCAGCAGCAGCCCCAGCATCAAGTCCATCTCCTGCTTGGTCACACTGTCACTCACAAAGTAGTTCTCTGATGAGTCCACCAAGGAATGGTCCCCATCATATGGGATTACATAGTGGACATGATGTCTGGGGGAAGGACAGACAGGGGAAGGTGATGGAAGTGTTAGATATACGTAAACCATTTTTTAGCCATCTCAAAGACATACAGATGGGTGACAAATTTAAGGAAAATACAACAAAAGTGCCAACATCATCAACTATTGGGCTACCGCAGACTTCCAAAACAGCTTCAATGCTGCTTGGCATATATTCACTGGAGCTCTACTGGAGGGATGAACACAATTCTTCCAGTAGATATTCCCTCATTTGGTCTTTTGATGATGGTGGTGGAGAGTGCTGTATAATACGTTGCTGCAAACTCTCCCATAGGTGTTCAGTTGGGTTGAGATCTGGTAACTGTGAAGGCCAGAGCATATGACTCACACCATATTCAGGCTCATTAGTGAGCCCTTGCATCCTGTATGGTTGCATCTGCATCTGTTATGTTTCTCCACTTGTATAACCTTACCTTGAAAAAGGACTCTCCAAATGTCCTTGACCCTGAGGATCACAGACACTGTTTGATAAGATATACATATAGTGTGTTTAAGCCATTTGGGAATATATACAGTATGTTGAAACTGTCTATCTTATATATGGTGTTTTTATATTTTATGTACCCATTCTAACTTGGATGATGACTAGAGATTTCTATCAAAATTTTAATCAAATTGCAGTAATCTGCACTTTGCTGGAAACCCCCTGAAGCCCTTTAAAGGACCCTTGGGTATCCCCAGGCTGCACTTTAGGTAGCTGAGGCTGTATGTAAAATGTAAGGAGACCAGCTTGTGATTGTGAATTTTCAGAAAAAGCAAAAACAGCCTGACATAAGAATAAGCAATACTCCGCTTCCTGCTTCATTGACTACTGTTAGGGTGCCTTTTAGCAAGGATTTACTCCAATATCCAAACAGGTAAGGGCCATACCTGCTCGGTAAAAATCTTTCTGTATAAATAAGATTTTGCCAAAACAAATACGTCATTTAAAATGCACCAATTGTGCAAGTATAGTTCTTGAGTTATCTTATAACTAGCAATTATTTTGTCATGTCATTTTGGAAAAATTATTCTACATCCAAACAGGTTCTTACTAGAAACTCCAAGTAGGAGTTAAATGAAAAGATATCAAAGTAAATCCAATTTTAATTGTTTTTCCACTAATCAGGGCGCGTGATTGCTACAAACCAGGTGTTCACATCTCACAGGAGAAGAAAGAGGAAGTGTGGTGAAAAGTATGAAAATGTTACGCTGATAGAATGCAAATTTGGTAAATGGTAATTGTAAATGGACTTTTACTTATATAGCGCTTTTCAACCATTGAAACAGTTCCCAAAGCGCTGTATCAGTAATCTAAGCTCTAACAGTCAAATTTAAAGACAACTGACGTTAGTAGTAAATCAGTGAACACGTCACTCATGTTGCATTACAGCCAAGGGACTACATGCTCATGATAACACCACATGTAGCTCTGTACACCAACTGTTGCAGCAGCTACTGATCAACAATCATCCAGTTCCTTACACTCACTTTGTTCAATTGTCAAGCATTGACTCGGCTCTTACTATACTGGTATTACCTGCCCTCCTGAGAGAGGATGAAGGCTTTTTTCAATCTAACAACTGTAAGGGAACACAGTGGGAGTGCATAGTACAGACACACAACTCTGCTCACACACTTTGGGACATTATAACAGGTTTGGACTGATGCAGATGTTTAAGGCCTTTACGACTGTACAATAAAAGAGTACTCTGGCAATTTACTATTGCACTTATAATATATAAGTCTGAAGGATGTGCAAGAGACAGTTTTTTAAAAAAGAATAGTCAGAACTGAAGCAGCAGAGACTGATATATATTTTAGTCAAGCTCCAAAAACATTGGAATCTACATTTCCTGTAATGCAACATGCTAGCGTCTTTCGTTAGATGCTACCTGCGTTGTAAATGCCCACATCTTTAAAACTCCATACCCCCACACTGTAACACAGGTTTTCTACATTTGTAAATAAATATTTGCTTTGCTTATGTCTATCACTGACTGACATAACACCTAATTAATGAAAGCTGTGATGCTTAACACCCAGTGACTATTGGGTCTTTACTGGCAAAATGCAATGATGCACTGGAAGTTAACTGGAAGTTTTACTGATGTGTCTGACTTGTCTGGCGTACATTGAGGAAGATGGGAGTATGAGCACCTATGGACAAAGAAAAAAAATCTCCACCTGCAGAAATGCAACTTCATTAACACAAAATGCACCCATGCCGTTTGATTGACAGATGATCTCTGGGAAGTGCAGTGCAGAAAAACCACAGCACTTAGTACTGAATATGGAGAAAAAAAAACAGATCTTGCAGATTAGCACCTTAAGTATCTTACTGAAGAAGTAGCAGGGCCACATGGGGGATCAAACCTCCTGTTGGACCTCACTGATGCGAGCCATACAGCCACTGAGGTCCATTAACAAATAAATAAAATAAGCTTTGTGTAAAGATAAGAGAGGTTTCCAGGTTTCTTTCTTTTCCCTGAAGAAGGCTTTTGCCCAAAATCCTGTAAATAAAATAAAGGATTATTTTATGCTGCCTGTATACCTGTAAAGTTTAAAGTCATATGCACCCTTCAACCTATGTCTTCTTTTCTGGTATACAAATAAAATCTATTAAATTTTTCTGTAAGCTTTTAGGATGGAAATGCCACAATAAGAGCATTTAGATAGAACTATCCTGCAGCCTCTCACAACAGCATGACGCCAATAAGCAGGGAGCACCCAGCAACACACACGGTCCACTCCTAGGTCTCTTCCCTCCCACAGAGGCAGCTATTGTAGGCCAGGCTTCGGCCCGTCAGAGAAGCTACAACTACATCCAAATCAGAGCACAGAGGCTGCCAAATAAAATGACACTGGCTGTGTCCTCAAGCCTGATAAGGTGATCGCTGGTGGGCGTCACGACACCTCCACACCTCACGGATGGAAGGGCAGGCGAGTGAAGCCCAAGCTCAGGTCTGCTCTGTTTATTCACTCCGTCGTTTCGGCTGTTTATGTGAAAACAGATGACTGACTCTCGTTCAGTAGTGTCTCCAGGTCAGTGAAAGACACTGTGTGGGTACAGTGACCTGAAAACTAACAGGAGGGCCAGAGATTTGACTGTGCATGCTGTTCAGTGGTTTGGAGCTTTACTGTTGCATCGCTAAATACTTGTATTGGAGAAAACTGATCATGTTGGCATTATAAATACAGAAATCACTGCTTACTGCTTCTGATAGTACTTTATTTTCTACAAATCCTGCAATCATAACTGGACCCCTTTTGGCAGTAGCAAGGATGACATGATGGTCAAAATATCACAAAATAAGACCATCAGTGGTACATCATCTCATCACAAATCCTGTCTCCAAACATATTTTCTGTCTTGATTAGTCCATATCAAATCACATCCGTCAGTGTGTGCAAGGGGCTGATTATCCCTCTCTGATGAGCATAATCTAATAGCACCTGATGATGACCCATTTCTGGATTTACAGGCTAAAAAAACACACAGTGGATGCTGCTAATGAACTGCTAGTACATCAACCCCCTCACTGCAGTATGCACAGTATAGACTGCTGTTTTGTTTTAATGTGCATCTGTTCAGCTTGCACCAACATGAATAGTGCCTTTTCCCTTCCTAAAACACATGATCTGTTCTCATGGCTGGTTGCCTGCAGGACATGGGTCAATCAGGATCTTATATGTCTGAGGACAATATAGGTGTGAGTCTATTGGATGAAAGGACTCTTACTTTAAATCTTGCTCCAACACTGTTGCCATACCCTCGGGCACTGTAGACTTAAGACCAGAATAAAACAGAGGCCCACTTGTGTCTCTGCTCATCCACACAGCCCACAGTCTGCTGTATTACATGCTTGCTGCTGATGGAAAATGCATAATAATGCTGATTAAATCCGAATTCATGTATTAATGAGTGTCTTGCTGCCCCCCCCTTCAAACCAGCTCTCCCTGTGACAGCAAACAGCAGGTACCCTCAGCCCCATAGCACTTCCTGAGCCATAACCACTCCACTTCGACGCTCATATGTTCATAATTGGCTCAGCAGGTTTATATTCTCGCCGGCACAGTGTAGGCCTGTGTGAATCGCGCAGCGCACTTGATGCTCAGATTGTTTTTGAACGGCCTTATATTGCTCATAGTTCATTACCTATTTATGGCTCCGACACACACCTTCGTATATGCAGCAAAGCCGAAATCCTCGCAGCCGATAACCTATATATATATATATAT
>LKNJ01002020.1:59067-72734 GCA_002120245.1 Maccullochella peelii
AAAAAAAAAAAAAAAAAAACACACACCACCATGTTTATCCCAGATATTGTACGAGGACGGTATGCATTTACCTTCCACAGTTGCAGTGACAGACGCGGTCCTCCCCTCGTAGATGCGGTAAGATGTAGTTGTGAAAGCGATCCAGTAGTGCGTTCATGTCCATTAAACAGGCTATCGCCTGCAAAGAACCATGCAAGTCAGCTGGGACATATCAAGCAATAGGCTCGGCTATTCCTACAGACAGAGGATGATTCTTTTCACGACTATCAAGATAAATAACAACAATAAGGATGATAAAGAAAAGGAGAGAAAATAGCCTTGGCAGATCCTCCCGATTCTAAGAGGGGGGACTCTCGCCTCAAAACGGACTTAGATTATTTATTTATGACAGCAGGTAATTATAGGTAGGCTAACCTACTTCCACATGTCATTGATAGGCCTGCTGTAAGGTAGTTTCTCGCTAAATGCGATACAATTGTGGCACATATGTAATCATCTGATTAAATATATTTCTGAGTAAATCAGAAAACCGTATTGTGGCTGAGGGAGGGGGTGATGTCTTACCATTACAACTGAAGCACCAAGAATCATAAAAATCATGGTGGTTGTGATCATATGCATTAAAACTTCCAAACTGGCCGCCGTCCTGTGGCCCGGGGTTCTACCCGCGGCGGTGGAGACGCTCCGGCTGGGCTCTGGGCGCTCTGTCCCGGCAGGAGCCGCTCATGGAGCCGCCGCGCCGCTCCTGGCTCCCCGTCCCTTCAAACTGCCCGGTCTCCCTCCGTCCCCTCCTTCACAGAGCAAGCCGCTCTCTCAGCCCTCACTGCGCCCTCTCCATCCAAGTATCCTCCCCCGGTCGGTCGGATGCGGCTGCCGCTCGCTCCAAGGAGGCAGTCCTCTCCTAATTACCGATGCAAAAGTGATCCGTTCTCCCGGGTGCGTTTCTGTATCTATCCCAGTTTAAAAAAACATAAAGACCACAAGAGAAAGGCTCCCTCGATATCCTCTAAGGGGTGCCTCGGTATCCTCGCTCCCCCTTTCCAAGTTACTCCAAACCGGGGCTGCTTTAATACCGGCGAATTCTGTCCTCCATCTGCGGAAACGGTTTCTCTCGCCTGGACGTCTCAAAGAGCTGCACCAACTCCTCTCACGGCCATCGCCCTCGTCTTTCTCGGAATGCTTGATAACATCGACATTAGGTCCAGATAGCTCCAGTCGGGAACTAGACCCACCCTGCGCCCCTAGTCCAGTCCGGATCCAGCAACGGCAGCTGCATAAACGCCCGGAGCCAGACACGCATGATTATCCCATCCTGGCTTCCAGCAGCTACACGAGCATACACTCCCACCTCTAGTGCATGTGCGCATGCGTGTGCCCGTGCACGCATGTGTGTGTGAGAGAGAGAGAGAGAGAGAGAGAGAGAGAGAGAGAGAGAGAGAGAGAGAGAGTAGTGGGTGGTATGAGAGGGGAGAACTGCAAACTGCCTTTATGGCATCGGCCTATATGCTCATTATTTATAGTGGATACCTGCAGATACACTGAAGCGGGCGTCATGAATGGCACTCTTGATGATGATTTAACCTCCCTTTTCTCCAGAGGCTTAACCCCTTTAACCCCTCAATACCACCACGTGAACACACACACGCAAACACACAAACGCCCTATAGCTTTCTTTTTCTTTCTCCTCCAGACATTGCAGCTCTTCACTTTCTGACTCTAGAGAAGATATAAAAAGTACAATATCAATATGGATCTGTCAGGTTTAATTCAGATCACAAATCCCAACAGAAGCTATCTCAGGGCACTTTTCCTATGAAGCAGGTCTAGACTGTACTCTTTATAATATTAGTTACAGAGACTATAAACTTTTGGACACTACAAACCCATGCATACATTTCTATTATCCCACTGCAGCTTCATATAACTATTAAGCTACTTATTCAGACCAAACTACAAACCATCCACTAAAATGTGAATCTCAAGAAAAATATCAAGGTAAAATCTAGACCAGCAGTTCCCAAATGTATCAAGTAGCCCAAACAATCAGCTCCAGTAAACAACAACAAAAACCCCCGAACAGGTCGCTAGAGGAATATGTTTTGTTATCAGTATAAAGAACAGTGTTATACATTGTTTCAGCACCATGGACAGCGACCACACAGCAGCCTGCATTTACCAGCTGCTTTAGTGGAATACATTTTCTGAATTGCTGTAAAAACCACAACATTTTACATGCATGCTGTACTAAAATGGAAACATCGTGACAAAATAATCAATAACAAACCTCAGGCTATTCTTTATAAGGTGCCCTTTGCCTGGTGCCGACTTGAAAACATCTGCTGTTGTCACCCACAGGCACACTGCTAGTGTTACTTCATTCCAACCTCCCCCAGTGAAGAAGCACAGCCAAGCTGGGCACCAGTGTAGCAGACTCTAATTAAAATCTACAGGGGGTAGTATGAGGGTAATGTAAACATTTAATAGTAAAAGGACTTGAAACCTGAACAATCACAATTATGAGTGCAGCTACAAACTCAAAGTTGAATGAGATTTAACAGCATTAAGCAGCTCTATTTAAAAATTGAGTGAACTGACCTTTCAAAGTCTTTTTTCATTGTTTAACCTACAGTAATTTTGTCCACCTCCTGCAAATCATCCTCTGTATTAAAATCCCAACATTTACCAACAACGGCAATATTTGCATTTGGTTACAGGAAAAATGACAGCTGGGAAGAAACTTAGGTCAGTTAAGCTGATAAAGATGGCTTCTCTAAAAAAAGCATCACTCATAAATATAACATTGTGAAATCAGTTGAAATTGACTTTCTTTGACATAATGTACTATTTCAGCCTGCTATCAAGTCAAAAAAGGCGCTTCCCATTGTGTAATGATTTGATGTTCCCTGTTGGACTGACTCTCTCTCTCTCTCTCTCTCTCTCTCACACACACACACACACACACACAAACACAAACATACCATGTAGATAGAGACGCTTGGCTGACTGCTCTTCTGTTCCACTCAGGTGACTGATGCACATGCACAAATGCATGGAGAGCCTTCAGGCCATTACATCTGTGCACACACAATGCCATCACTCACTGAGGTCTAAACCACACACCAACTTACGTCTGCAGATGTATGTCCTGTTTCTTTTACGCCAGCTGGTTTGGTACAAATTTGTGTTCTTTTTTTCTAGTTTTGGGAAATAGAATAGTGTTACTGCTTCCTTGTTTTTTCTAATGCAATTTTATGTCTTGAGGATATTTTTTTGTCTCAGTGTGTCTGCTGGTCTTTTTACACAACAAACATCCTGTTTATTGCTTCGCTGCCCACTCCTCCCCCACATTATTTTCACCAACTGTGTGGAGTCATCAGAAGGAGTTGGTGGAGAGTAGATTTTGTAAGAGTTGAGGAGAGCAGAAGGTGGAGTGATTTTCAGAAGAAACATTTCTTTCAAAATTGTAACTCAACCTCCTACTAGTCACAGTCTGCAATGTAAAATGACTCAGAGCTTTTTGATAGATAGATAGATAGATAGATAGATAGATAGATAGATAGATTTAGAGCTTAATTGATTATCTCCTATAGAATGGTGCACACCAGTACTAGTCCACATTACATAATTCCTACTAATTCAATTCAATTCCGGAGGGCAATTCTGGCCCTAAACTAAAAACTAAAAACACTATCAAAAATAAGTTACAAGAAACATACGGCAGCAACAAAGACACTGTAAAGAACAAGATAATCCCTTCTTCAAACTAGTCAAGTCGTGTGTATAGTGTGCTGATGTGTACTACATACAGATGTTTTGTTTTCATCAAATAAAACTGTTGCTACCATCAGCCCAGTGCAATTTTTTGATCGCCTGCGCAGTTTGGGCCATTCCCCCTTTCCGTACGTCTTGACGTACACGGACATACGTATGCGGAACCTCAGTTGTAAACAAAAAAGGACAATCACTACATTTCTCTACTGAGCTGAAATTAATATAATAAAACATAGTTATATCTTGTCGAACGCAGTTTGTTAAAGGTAAGCATCAGTCTATTAACTGCGTCAACTTCTCCAGTTGCTTACTATGTGGTGAGTGCTACAAGCGGGAAGATATGATTTGTTATGTAACTAATATCCAGCCGTTGAACGCTAGCTAACTAGCTAGCTAGCTAGCTGCTAGCTGTCGAACTTCATGTTAACAGCTAACTTGATGCCAATAATACTACGTTTGTGTTAACTGACTAAGTAACGTTACTTAGTCCTAGTACTAGTTAGCATAGTACGTAGTAGTACGTAGCTAACCTATGTAACGAACGAAACTTGTCGAATTGGTATTTAGCCTCAGTAATAACGTTACAAGGAATATTAAGTAACATAACAGAGTTAATATTGTTTCAGCATCGGTCGGTCGGTCGACATTTTATCTCAAAAATATCATCCCTAAAATGTGAATGAAACCTATATATCATTAACACCAAACACCACTTCACTAAGGGATCAGCTGTTTAGCTATACTATTACTCAAACAATGTGCTTTTATCAAGCAGTTGGCAGTGTGAACCAAGCCTACATTACACTGGAACAAATTGTAGCTTAATATGTTATTTATGTATGCATGGCTTACTGTCCATATGTGTAGTCTAAGAATTTCAGCATAAAAGTGTCAAATGTCCTGATGGAGTTTGGCATATTGTCTTCTACATCAGGGACAGACTGTGGTGGGATGGTTGTCACTTGCAAATCACAGCTTTACAGAAGAATAACTGGCTGAAATGACAACTTTGGTATTTTATGATGTTCTAATAGAACAATATATCTCTATCTACATATTCTGAAAACTTGTGACCCCCCCCCAATCTCTGTTTTTGGTGTCTTTTTAAATAGGCTCCAGATGTGTGGTAGTGGTTGATGCAGGTGACAGCTCATTACTATAAGAAGACATACTTTGGTGTTGTTGGCCCGCAGAAACGACTGCAGCCAGCATGTCTAGGAAACAGACGCCAAAACCTGTCCGGAGCAACAAGAAGAGCGAACTGGAACGCAAGAGGGATGAACGAGCAGCACGCCGAGCCATCGTAAAGGACCGCAAGAACCGTCCTCAGGATTGCGATGAAGGAGCGGAGTTTGTCAGTTTTTCCAATCAGCTCCAGGCGCTGGGGCTCAAGCTGAGAGAAGTCCCCGGAGATGGGTAAGAGCCAGAAAAAGTCTAGCTGTGCTTTGTCTCCCTCTGTATTGTCCTTTATCATAACTGACACTGCATCACATGTCTCTTGAATCTTAATATACATAAAGCTTATTTTCAAGCTGGAGACAGCTGTCTCACCATGAGTAACCAGGATGCCTTGATAGAGAAACATAATGTCTTCAACCTCTCTGCCAACTTCTCCCCATTTGTTGAAACATCCTCCAGCTGACAACACCAGCAACACTACTGTGTCATTTGAGATTGGAAAACAACAAGGGAAACATCTTTAGGTCTGTCTAGCTTAATGAAAAGTCAAGATGGGAATTTAATTGATTGACTATACAGTCTTGCCTCAGTCATGTTTACCACTGGGCAGAAAGTCTGGGGGCCTTGTGATTTGCAGGACTTAAGTCATTGTTATTGGCTAACACCCAGAAACTTGCCAGCTAATGCTTACACTAATGGAGGCACCAGTGGAATATAAGCCTTTGATTTAAACATAACATAACCTTCATTCTGGCCAAGAACCTTGACACTGAGTCTAGGCTGTCATGTGTAGACATACCAGTCACTGTCTTTATTTCTTGCAGCAACTGCCTGTTCAGAGCCCTAGGCGACCAGTTAGAAGGTCACTCCCGGGGTCACCTGCGGCTTCGGCAGGAGACTGTCCAGTATATGATGTCCCATCGACAAGACTTTGAACCATTTGTCGAGGACGACGTGCCCTTCGCACAGCACTGTAAGGAAATGACCCAGTGGGTGACACTGAGTAAATCAACTAAGGAAATCAAATAAAATAGTGTGATCAGATAAGGGACTTTTACTAATACCTTATTCACAATTGACTCTTCTGTCATGTTACTGTACTTGGGAAGTCCCTTGATTTCAATGGGAGACAATTTTGACCAGCAACTATGTAGTGACCCCTGGTGGCGATCAGTTCTGTTTGCAATGGAGTGACAGAGGCTGTATGTTTCCCAACCTGGGAGTGGGGACCCAGTGTAAGGGGTTGCAAGATAAATCTGAGGGGTTGCTACATAGGAGTGAAGAAAAAACATATTTCTGCTCCACATGTTATTGTGTTTCTTTCCCTCCAGACTTTCCTCTATTTTTTGCTTTTTTGTGAATAACTGGATCATTTTCAGGCCTTTTTAAATTTTGAAAAAGTAAATAAAACAAGGGAAAAAACTCACTCCTTGGTGAAACTGGTCACAATGGGTAGACGTATGCGACTGTTGATGAAGGGATACACATAGACATTGCTTCATTTTGGGAACAACTGCTAGCTGTGCCTGTCTTACTTCATTCAGAACAAGCTGAAATATTGAATTTCATTACAATGACATTTATATACAATTTATATAATCAATTTAGAATTGGGAAATGATAGTTTAGGACAATGATAATGTTTTAGAAGATATACTGTGGGTCTGCTGTGAAGAGAAAATGTTGTGCGACCACAGTTTAAGATGATCTTGTGGGTAATTGCTTTTGTCTCTTTCCACCCAGTGTCCAACCTCTCTCAGGCCGGTACGTTTGCTGGCAATGACGCTATCGTGGCTTTTGCTCGCAGTCAACAGGTCAAAGTGGTCATCCATCAGCTCAACACACCACTGTGGGAGGTAGGGACAGAGGCACAGGCAAAGACTTTCAAATGACAGCATGTAATCAGATGCCCTTTTGGCACACCACACAGTTTATATGTTCTGTTCTCATTGCAGATAAATGGTGCAGAGAAGCAGGTGTGCAGAGAGCTGCACATTGCCTACCGCTATGGGGATCATTATGACAGTGTGAGGCGGGTTGGAGACAACTCTGAGAATCCTGCTCAGCTCCGCATAGAGGTAAATAGTATACACTGAGTATTCAATGGACCAGCATTTAGGAACAGTTATCCCTCTCATTACAGCAGCTGAGATAAAAAAAATCATTAGCAATAAAAACAATTGTATTAAAATACTTAAATATGTGTTATTTTTTCTGGCCATTCCAATGGACACAGAATCTGAACGCGAGAAACCACTTAACAGTAAAAATTACAATAAATAATCTTAAGAGACCTTTTTCAACAAAAAACATGAGTTTATTTATTTTTCATGAATGGTTAACTCATATCAATGAATAACTGGATGCTTTAAAACACATTGCATATATGTTTTGTGTTATTTTAACAAAATTGATTAAAAAACAACAAGGGGTCAGTCCAGAGTGGTTCTTTCAGTTCATTGGCATCAGTCTCCTGAGTTGAATATTCTGTGTACATAATCAATAGGATGCATTATAAGCTGGTTGTATCGTTAGAAAATCAAATCAGAACTGTCAGAATCAATCAAAACATTACAGGTTAAGTATTGTAATAATACACCTACTGAGGCACCCTTTACTGATGTGTCTCTGATGTTTTCTCGCTATTGCGGTTCCCAGAATCTGCAGAACTCTCAAGGCCAGCAGCGTGAGTTCGGGGACGGTCAGAGGGACAGAGAGAAAAACCCTTCTCCCACATCGTCAGAGGAGGACAACGTGATCCTGAGCTCCATCAAGAATCGAGGAATCCAGGGTCAGAAGTTACACTTGACTCATTAGCTGCCAGAAGAATTAGACTGTCTGGGCAAAAGAGAACATCCAGGAGTCAACTTTATTACAGACTTCATAACCATCATGCATTCAAGCTTGTCTATTCAGCTAAATATTCTATTGGTCCCACAAACATGTCAGACTGGAATTAAGTAGACATCACTGACTGGTTCTATTCATGTGTTTGTGGGTGTGTTTTCTGCCTCAGGTGATGAGGAGAACCTGCTCCAGCTGAGTGCGGCAACCATCAACGCTGAATGGCTTGTCGGCTCCATGCTGGGCCAGTCCTGCCAGGGCCAGTGTGCCTCAGGATCCTGCTCAGCCTGCAGAGCTGCAGATGCAGACTGCAGTGAGCACAAACAGCCAGAAGAGGGCAGCAACTTACAAAAACCAAAGGTAGACTCACATATTATGCAGCCCGTCAGCCAAATTAATTGCAATCCAAGGCAATTGGATTTTTATTTTAGATTTCACTTGAACGTTTTCCTCGCTCATCAAAACACACCTCAGTTAAAGTGAAATTACTGAGTTAAAAACATTCATTTTCGTTTCCCTCATCCCCAGGTATCTAACAAGCAGAGGAAAGAGCAGCAGCGGCAAGAGAAGAAGAAGCGTCAAGAGGAGAGGCATCGGCAGAAGTTTCTCCAGAGTAAAGGAAGTCAGGACCAGAACCAGAACCTGCCAGAGGCTGTTACTTTAGTACCAGCTCTCAACACTCTCAGTATATAGACTGGAGCATGGCCAAAATTACCTACTGCTACTCTAGCTACCGGTGGCTGACGCTGTCTACAAAGTTTTGCACATTAGATCAAATTAGATTCAGTCACGGTGGATGACTTTTCCTAAAGAGAACCCTGTAGTTTCTTTGCAAACGGTATATCGGTGCCTGCAAACATGTGTGTGTGAGATGTGTGAAAGACAGAGAGTGAAAGAGCATGACTATTAGTGTTTTTGTTGGGTTTTGATTCAGTTCAATCCCTGGTTGGTGTATGTAGAAACTACCTACCACCCTACCTAGCCCCTTTCTATGCTGGACATCTGGCTTTTCATGACAACCATGCAGATAATCTCTTGCAGCTGGGCTTTTTGATTTGCCACCAATTGAGTTCTGTTCAGATCATTTTGTTTGTTCGATCTGACCAAAGAAGGAAGTGAAGGAAGGGCGGCAGGTGGACGATTGTCATGCACACTGTGTAAGTAATGTGGCAATAAATAATAATAAATGATGATTTACTGATTTTGTGTGCACTAGTTAATATATTACATATTATCCAGGGGTGACATGTTTTTGTGACTTGTGTTTTTGAAAGTAGAGGGACATTAGTGAAAGTAAATTCCTGACATTTTCATCTTGGGACGTGTTTAAAGATAGTGATGTTATTTATTTCCCTTTTTATTAATTTCCTTTGGTTTTGGAGAAAATAAACTACAACAAATTGAACATCAACATTAACATGGCACATTTTAGCAAGTTAACCTGTAAGCATAGATACAATGTTTACTGTAATGTAACACAAAACAGCCCCCAAGATGATGCACAAGCTACTTAGCTAATTATTAAAAATAGAAACACAATTGATCATGAATACACTGTAGTTACTTCCAGTCTTTTTTAAAAAAAAAATGTAATTAACAAAAGAACATAATACAGATTCAGTATACAGGTGATAGTAAACAAATAGAACACCAACAAAGGAACCAGGGGTATATCACATTAGACAAACATCTACGTGCCTTGAGCCTTTTGGTTAGTCGAATTAGAAACTAGTTTCACATATTGCTCAACATCCTTCAGGAAAAAAACAAAATAAGGCTTTTTATTGCTAAATTTACATTTATGAATGAAAAATGTTGCCAACATCATTATAAAATGTATTATAAAAAAATATGTCTTTTCTTGGGTTTCTGACAAAACCAAACACCACATTTTCCCATAATAATTCCAGATATTCACAACAGAAAGAGCAGCTCGTGTTTAGGTCTCTTAAATTTCTGCATGTAGTGATTGGCGGGGTAATATTTATGAATCGTTTTGAAGGACACCTCCTTAACCTGATTCACGATTAGGTATTTATGAGGAAGCATCCAGACCTTGTTCCAATATATATCATTTACAAACCGATTCCAATATGCTGCGACATAAGGAATATGTCTTTGAAATAGGGCACGTCTGGCTCTCGATGTGATGAGAAACAAAATATTTCCTGCTGGGAAGTCAGCTGCAGAGCAGGCCTGCCTACATTCCTAAAAAGCAACAAGGTGCCTGTTGGAATGGCATCAAGAAATATAGCAACATATCCTCTGGGGTTACTGGGAAATTGTATGTAGATAAGAATTCTCTGTAAGTGAACAATAGCCCCTCCCTAGTTGCTTCCAGTCAGGTGCACTGCTGTCTTAAATGAGATCCATCAGAATTTAAATTCACTAAAAATGTGTGTCATTGAATTGCAGTAAAGTTGGGTGTATTGGGTTAACTTGCAGTCAGAAGAGCAGCTACATTGTCAGTGGGCTAATCTGATAGGACATAAGCATGTTGTAATGTTACTATGGATAATGACTAGAGTCATGATCATGTTCTCTAATATTCTATTAGTGAGTTTAAATCAGAAACATCCACCAAATTGTCTACATTTGAAAACAAAGGGTGTGGACGAAACAAAACTGCCCTAATTCAATAGATCTCAGGCAGTAACACAGTCCTACTGTGAAGCTCAGGTGTTGGGATTCTGTCAGAGGGGAGATTCAACTGTCTCATCATACAGCATCTGAGGCTGTAGTGTTGGGTTGTATTATGATGAGGTGTTCATGTTATTTTGCCATTGAGTTCATTCCCCACCACCCCCATACTGACACATTTAATGTTTGCCTATAGTGTTATCAGTTAACATACAATTTGACTGGCTGTTATTCTAATTAGAGATATCTTACTCATGAGTAGTCAAACCATTCACTGTAGATGTGTGATTATTAAACCAAGGCAGATGAAAGATAAAAGCCTCACCATTTGGAATACTACCATATGGGTCTGATAACTCGGTCTGGTGTGCGTGCTGACGATTTAGCGCACAATACAAAGTTTAATAGTAGCGTTTTGTAACAGGTCATTGGGTCTACAGTTCTTAGTATGTTGATAATTTGACAAATGGGGTTTCAGAATTCCCACGAGAACAAAGCAATGATTTATGACAAACTAGAGCCTTAGTGGAATGTGCTTGAGTGGCCCCTGCCAGTACTACAGGTGGAAATGAGGGCTACTGTCCCTTGACTCAGAGGCCACCTATTTGAATATACTGTACCTTCATGCAATAAAGAAACTGGTCTGTTGCATGAAGGTACAGTAAACTGAGCTCCAGTAAAATAAAAATTGAATAGAAATGAAAAATACCCTGGATAGACAACAGACTTCAAACCCTACCAAACTAAAGTCCTAAAGTGAGGTTTAGTCTGTGATATCCGATATGGGAAAAAGTCCAATCCACACACTAGGAAATATAAGAAATTTTCATTTTATTAAAAACAGCATAAAAAATTACATGAATAGAAGTCAAGGCGGGGCTCACAGAGATAATTTTGTCTTTGACAGACTTGACAAACTATGTACACTGTGTTGGTAGAAAGACTGAAACCGACATGCTGGTATAAATCGCATTTTAAAGCGAGATTATGTCACTTGTGGCATTTATGGAATAATGTTAAATGCTAATGCTAGTGTAACAGTAGCACAAAAAGAAAAAATCTTCAAGCCAGCACACTATCTAAAGTTTGCTAACATTAGCCACCTTAAGTTACTGGTCATACCAGACCAAGTAAAGCTGTAGCAGCAAACCCTGCAAGTGTGTTGAATTGAGCAACGATGTGTTTTTTTGCTTATCAAAGTGAACATAGTCTCTCTTTAAAGAGCCGTACAGTCAAAAAGCTGCATTAGACCATATTCCACCACTGTTTTTACAGTAGAATAAGAGGTGTGAAGTCTGGTAAAATGTGTGTTGTCACTGAGGATTCTCGGCAACTCATTCACAAGCAGCGTCACATTAAATCTCCTCCATACAGGCAACTTTCCCTCCTCAGGCTGCTTCTTAGTCCAGTTAGCCTTTTGAAACAAGATGAAATCTGTCTGTCTGAGGGATCAGTAGATCAGTGCTTTGAGGGTGAAAGCTGCTGTTGCTGCTCTAGAAGTCCTGTCGGATGTTCTCCTTGTTCTCGTCCCCCTGCTGTTGTCTGAGCTGAGTTATTTCGTTCTCCAGCTGGACGATGGCCCGCTCAATCTCATAGTTCTTACTGACCAGAGACACCCAGCTGTTGAGGGACAGATACAGATGTTACGGCAGAGGAAAATCTAACCTATAGATTCCCTATGTACAGTGACATAAGCATGTAAACTCTTCAAAAAAAAACATACTTTGACTCCAGCTCTCGCAGTTTGGCTCCTCCTGCTAACTGATCATTTTTACGCTGCCAGTTTAAATCTTGAATTTGCTTCCTGTGTACAAAAAAAATTATTTATAATAAACGTGAAAACTGGTTTAATGACACTTTTACAGAGCACAAATGTTCCTGAATCGGTCACCTGAATTTCTGAAGTTCCTTTTGAGCCATCTCAATCATGAAGGCCAAGTTACTGAAGGAGGCAGATAAGATGACATGTTAGCAGTCTTTACACTAAATATACAGTGAGTAACTGTGAGAGATATGCTGCTGTCACATACTCATTGTAGACTTTCCACGCGTTGGTTCCATACTGCGACATGAGCTCCAGGTTCTCAATGCGGATTGCCTGGTGCTCTAGCTGAGCCATCGAGTTGTTCACACACTCCTGCCACGCTGTAATGTCATTCTTCTGTCCTGATGAGGGCGCTGGCAGCTCATATCTCCACAGGAAAAAAAGTCAGATCAAATGATCAACATTTGGAGCCAGAGAGAAAAAATAGTGCCACAGGAATGAGTCCTGAAACCTGAAATGAGTTAGCATGTTTGCACTTCCGGTTCCCTCGTCTTGAAGTCAGTGGGGTTTCTTGAATGGGTTTTGGTTCGATGCCTGAAATAAGGTCTGTGGTTGACACAAGTTTAAGAGATTTCCACGTTTTGTTCTGCAACATAAAATACATCAGTTAAAACCCCACTCGTTAATTTTGAAGCTTTAACGTGTCTTAAAAAAGGCGGTTGCTAACAAGCGGCTAAATGAGACTACAGAGGTTGTCGGGGACATTAAACGTCATCATGCCGAACACAGAAACTCATCTACTCACTCGTCCGCCTTTACAGCCTTGTTGTGTATATTATGGATGTATAATAAGAACTGGATATGGCGCCGTCGCTCAGCCTTGCTTCCAATTTTTCCCTGTGACCACTCGTGGTATAGCGTGAACATTTCCCCTGCAGCCCAAAAAGCATTTTCCCCATAGGCCACCATTTTAAAACGTCTGTAAAACTATCGACAGGACGCCTCAAACTACAAACGAGGTCAATTATGACTCTATTATGCATTTTTGATCCATGGATGTTTATATTTGAAACATGTTCCTCCAGCTGAGAAAAGTGACTTTAAAAATGTCGTCACAATGTAAAATCTATGGACCAGCAGCAGTGTGCTGCATACCCGGGAAGTAAGCCCAGAAGCTAGAAACTTTTTTGGTGTATGCGCCAGGCGAGCAATTCTTATTGGACTGAGTAAGCACCATCTTTGGGTCCAGTATCCAGGTATTTTAATACATCCATGGTTTATACTCACACTCTTAGAAACTTAGTATTCTAACTTAAAGTAACTTAAAGTATTCTAACTGAAACTTTCCCAAAGGCTTCTGTAGAAGAGGTAAGTGCGCAAAATCAAATTGCATGTTGGAAGCTTAGTGGTGGTGACGTTGAAGTCATGCGACCGTGGTGTAGTTTGTTTATAGCTTAACGTTAGCTTT
>LKNJ01002021.1:0-102622 GCA_002120245.1 Maccullochella peelii
CTATGATTGGCCAAAGTCTCCCGTCACAGGAGAAATTTTCTGAAGCCTGAAAACAGAGCCAAGAGGAGGGGCAGAAGTAGAGGTTTGCTCTCAGACCACTTGAACTACAATATGCTGGACGGTTATTATGGAATTTTTGCCCAATGATGCCAAAAAAATACTGCCTACCCCAGCTTTAACACAATGAATTTTCAAACAGCCAGATACGCCACCATCCAGCTCACATTTTCTGATATACATGCTCTTATGAAGTGAGATACTACTACTTGAAATTAATGGCAACAGCTGTCAAGAATGTATTGAGAAGTGTTTAGGAATGATTCTGCAACAGATGGTTGGAAATAGCAAAGGAAGAAAGCAGAGTAGCCAGCATGGCTAATGAACTCACAGTAGTCAGTAATATCTACAATATGAGCAGGTGCTAGTCAATTGATTTCGTGACATGTAGCCCATTTTATTTAGTGGGGTACAGTATAGCTAATCTGAACCCACTGGTAAGAAAAGATTCAGTATTTAAAGTAGTTGCATAATTTGCAGACAACTGAAATACATTACAACAGCAAGCCAAAGCCTAAAAAAAAACCCCAAACAAAACAAGCAGAATGTATTTTAAAAACCAGTATACATGGTGTAATTGTTGAAATAGTCAAAACTGCAGCATATATATATATATATATAAGGTCACAGTCTGTATAAGATATTACAGCGTTTTACATAAAGTAAAATATGTAACCAGAAAAACTATGTTGTAAAAATGTCAAACTAAATCACAGAAGTGTGAAGGGCTATGTAAATAGTTGGACCCAAAAGCAAACTAGACACAGGAGGTTGGATTAGGGGTTTTAATTAAATGTTAGTTGTAGACGGGGAAAGGAGGGAAGGCCGGACACCAGAGGCAGCAGAATGCTCCTGGGTTCCGAGGAGGAGACTCGTGGCCGAGGGTGGTGGCGGGATGGAAGTGTGGGAGAGGCTGGCAAGCAGGCTAGAAGAATGAACCAAGGGAGCAGCAGGCTGAGCAGAACGGTGGCAGGCAGGCGGGTGGGCAGTTGACCTGAAACACAGGAGACACGGTTAAAGAAACTTTCGCCAAATAACACGAGGAGTAACTAGATTTTAACAGCAAGGAGCCAGGCGTTGTACCAACTAAGTTGACTGAACAATCTGGCAGCAAGTGGAGGTGAAGCCGGGGTTGATATACTGCAGGTAGTTGGACTGATGAGATGCAGGTGAGCAAACTGGAAGGCAATTGCGGACAGGTGTTCTGGGAGAGCAGAGCTGGGAGCCCAGAGAGCGAGGAAGGTGGAGCCACACCCATGGCAACACAGACAAACAGGAACACAGACAAGGGAGCACTGGGAACACAAGTACATCTCATCTCAAGTCTCTCATTTGATATCTCCTCGCTCCTCGCTTGAACCAGAAGTCGTTCTGGTCCACCATCTTGAAGGCCGTCTCAAAGCTCTTATTTCTGCTCCGAGGAGCGAGGAGGGATCTCTGAGGAGCCATGAGCAAGGAAAGCAGCCTTCACGGAAGACTTTCACCGGCTGACATGCCCCCTGATTGGATATCAGTTATTGATTGGACGCTGCAGCTGATCGCACTGACCTGATACATCACAACAATCACTGGAGTTTCATACTGGAGTGAAGACAGATAACAGATTACACTCAAGTGTATCACTCACAAGTTTTATATTTTATTTGCATTTATTTATTTGAATCTGTGTTAATTTTAGGTCTGAACAACAAAAGAACCAATAACAACTTCATTTATTAGAAAGATTTTTCTTTTCATGATCTGTTATTTCCCCCATTAACTTTTTATTATGGATACAGTTAAGTCAGAGAGAGTAGGAGAGTCTGTCTGTCAGCAAGAAATCATTTACATCATTTATCATAATTTCCATTCAGTCACGTGTGAGGCTGATGATTTCTGAGCGTCGGGTTTGATTTGAGTTACATCATTTCAATTTTCCCTGAAACATTTAGNGTAATACATCATTTAAAATGTTCAAAAGACACCCTATTCATATTCTGGGTTATTCAATAATGAATTCACAATCAGAATATCAATAAATACAGATGCAAATAATGAATAAATAATATAAACGCAGAGCACAGGTTGTTCATGTGCAGGTGTTTGTTAAACAGGTAACAGGCTACAGAGAGAAAACAGTGATAACTTGCCTTTATTAGTATTAGCACAGTGCACATGTGTGCAGACACAAACTCCATCAAAGTCTGTACAGCTGTTAACCCGACTGACAGCTGATCCAGCTGTGATCAGCTGCTGCTGTCATCAGAAATGGACGTCTCGTTTCTCTAAAAACAGATTTCCACGTTTCCTCTCTCCTCGCGTGGTTTCCTTGCGTCGCTCCATGCATCCCTGGTGGGAAGGACTAAGATGCAAAGAAAGGACGCAAGTGAGGGAAATGTGGATGCAATTAAGAGACTTGAGATGTACCCAGGGAAGCAGGAAACACAGGGAAAACAGAGTACCATGGCACTTGGCATGACAAGAAGCTCCTGGAGATAAACTGAATTGCGATCTAATTGTAAACAGTAATTATTGTAAATAGAAACACTTTGTGGGATGAAAATGTTCTGTTTAATTTGCTGTTCATTTCTAGACCCACAGTTTTCTGCTCCTGTAACAAAAAGGTAGACAGACTCCGAGAGCTACTGTGAGTGAAGGGATTTGAAGATAAATCAGATGTGTACGAATCATAATTAATATTTCTTCTGACACACACTGCACCTTAACTTCCACCACTCTCTCACATGCTGTGATGAAGTCAAACTTCAACCAGTAGTATACTTTTCGCTCTCTCTAGTTTCAGAGATTTTCCCAAAACACAATATTTTTTCTTACTCATTTTCGGTTTCTGCTGTTAACATCCAACCAGCAAGATCTCTGTGTGAGTTCTGATGTTGCATCTGCAATCTATCACCTTTAATGCCAATGTGCTCGCCAGTCCATCTCTAGTCCACCAGCAGCCTAGAAATCAGGTTGAATGCAATATACACTACGGTGCATATACCTTTAAGATCATTTTTGAGATGTAATAAAGAAAGCTTTTCTGCAAATCATAAACTGTTCATTGATTTCAGTCATTTGGTAAGAAACACTCTTCCTTCATGTGAGCCTCTCCCGATTGAAGCTGATGATCATTGGCATTCAGATATTGGGCTTATTACATAATGTTTGGCTCTCTGATCCATCAGGGCTGGAGGTTTATACAGATTGTGTAACAGAGAGATGAAATATGGGCTGGGCAGTGCAGCCTGTGTTTAAGGGGTGTGGGTTTACTCCATCAACATGACCACAGGACCGGACAGATGGGAAACCTGCACAGATGGCAGAGGCTCTGCAGTTGCGTCATGAATCCCCTGGAAACTGGTGCCATAATGGAAGTTCTGATGAAAAACGGGTTGTGTCCAAATGTTTTGGAACAAAAGAACAAACTCTGAAAAGCAGATTAGAGTTGTGGACACTGATGTGACGCTGATGTTCCTCTATCACAGCCTGAATGTCAGACTGGATTAAGTGACAACAAGAAATATTGGACATGTAATTTTTACCTGTTGGTCACATGAAAAGATCAGGCAGCAGTAAAATTAAGGGTTACTAAAACAATCATGTTATGGTAAGTGTTAATAAGTGAATTAATTGTAAACTAAACCTGGGATTTCTGGGTTTAAGCTAAGCCTTCTATTTCATCAACCTCCCTACTATTACATTGCACTGCGGTATTTCAGTCTCCATGCAATCCCATTGTGCAGACATATTTCCCTCACTCTGTCTGTTTGGACCACATTACCATTTTAGGCTTTGTATTTATCTCATTACGTGTTGTGAGAGCAGCCTGACAACAAGACTGATGACTGAAAGGATTGTTGTGATGTGGGTGTGGGTCAATTCAGTTCTGTCAGCAACACTTACATCACATGACAAATGGAGATGACAATACAATTTTAGTTGGCGGTAGACTTCTCCTCTTGGGGAGACTCCCTGCTGCAGCAACACAGCAGAAGAATGGGAAAACACAACACATGATAAATAATGTGCAAATAATCCCCCAGTGGGTATTAAGTAGAAGTAAACACCATCCAAGGTGCATACAAACAGAGCAGAGTTAAAGCAGGTGGAGGCCGGAGTGAGGAGCCTCTGACAACAGCAGCAGCTACAGTGAGTAAGAAACACATCTGCATTCAGATTGGATGTGAGTGTGAAGACCCTAAATATCCCCTTAACCACTGCATTGAAATGTCATGGTTGACAACACCTTCCTTGCCCTTCTGCATCAAAATCAACTTTGGTAGACCAGGTGAAGTAAGTTGCTCACAGAACAAAGGAAGTAGGAGTAGGAGTAGTTGAACACATTTTAGTATGGTGGCTGAAATAGCACAATGCACTGCAAGTGAAGAAGTCACAATAAGTAAATGAAGAAACACACACCAATTTGACAATATATATGCAGCACAAAGAAACACGCTGCAAATAGAGAGGGGAGTTTACAAAAAACTGGTGATTACGCTGCCAATGTGTAAATGCTAACAATGTAGCCAATATCTCCGATAATATCAGAATAATGCAATTAAAACTTAACTTGTGTTAAAACTGTTGTAGTGTGTTGAACTCTCTCAGCCACCATACCAAACACTGGCAATATTTACCAGGAAAGGTGGGAATCAAGCCACGACAAGATGATCAACATTTGTTAATAGCAGAGTATGAGAGCCCAACCACAGTAAGTCATCAAGACTTTGCTTGTTTGATGCTATTCCACTACATAGACAGATATCTAGATGATTTATTGGCTAAAACATTACTGGTAACAACTCTATTATACTTTCTAATATACTTTCTTCAGCATGGACAAGACTCTCCACACTGTTTTTCCATCACCTCTGTGTCCCACAATAGACTCTAATGCAATCTTCTACTTCAGTGATCCCCAACCTTTTTTGGCTTGTGGCCGTTTAAATCAAAGCAATATCTACTCATGAACCATCATCACAGGTTGCATACCTGTATCTCTATGAGGGATTTTTCCTTTTTTGATTGTTTCAACTAAATACTTTTCAGAGGTATGATTAGGCAAGCAAATTTGTCAAATAACGTTATTGTAATTCAACAGTTCAAAAACTGTATATAATTTTGTGAAGCAAAAATATGTTTTTCTCATTTCCTATCATCTGTGAATCATCTAGTACTCTTTACCATGCCATCATTACAGGCAGAATGCGAAGCGCGTTTTAGAGGCTTCCTGATTAAAAACAAAGGCTGGAAAGACGCGATCAGACTTGAATTTGCCCAGTATGGCATGAATCGATCTGCGTGAGTCGAAAATGTTTCAACTTGAAAGCTGTTTCAAAATGTTTCAACTTGAGCGAATAATTTGCGTGTATCCCAGGGCTTGAATGAATCTGCCTTATAAACGTACAGATGAGAAGAGCTCCGAGTTCAGTCAGAGGCTGAGCTGAGCGCAGAAACACACACAGGCACACTCCCACACACACAGTTGGTTGCTAGCTAGCCTACAGCTGGTGAAAATTCTTTGATAAGTGATGAAATTGGAAAAATTCCCTGTCAAAACTGCGCATAAATTAACCACATATGTTAAAGTCTATTGATGAAACCAAGTTGTACTTTTAGATATGCAATCTGTTCACCCGATTTGTTGCTCATACACTTGACAGCCACTATGGCTGTCAGAGTGCGTTAAATCACCTTGAATCACCTTTCCGTGGGTCAAATGAATAATTCCTTTCAATTGTTCTATTGCATTGCAAGTACTGCTCCAAGGACTTCTGAGCCCACACAACTCACATATATATATTGTCTCATAGAGATCTTACCTCCTAAGTATGCATGCTGTCCATGTGATGGTTTGAATGGAAATACAGCTGTCTGGAGAAAAGCCTGTTGTTTTGTATGTTGCTGGATCCTCACATCTTGTCTCCGTCTCTGGAACTAATCAATCCTGACACCGTGATACGCAGAGGCCGCACCTGTGTCATCTCTGGCTACCACACACACATAAGGCATATGCACATCCATGCATATGCATAATTCTACACACATATCGCGCTTTTCCAGTTCGGAGAAGACTGCACTTCTGCTTCTCCATATCAGTAAGGGTAGTGGGAAGACAAAGTACATCCTGTCAGTGGAGACATAAAAAATGGAGCCATTTCCTGAGATGTGTAGGTCCCAGCTGCCAAAAAACACACAAAACGGTGTGTTCAGAGGGTCTCAAGGGTTTGGCTGTTAATAGCTCTCTGTAAATCCTCAGGGGTGGCCATTTTGGGGAGATGGGGATCTGGGTTGTGTCTCTGACTCCTTTTTCATGCTAACAGTGTACACCTGCACAAGCACACATGACAGTCCATACAAGATCACACACACAAGCATGTGTGGCTGTGGTATCTGGTATATGTGTGAAAAATCCAAACAGGGAAATAGAACAGACTAGTCCTTCGCCAACAATTAGTCAGAACCCATAATGGGTTTTGGAGGATTCCTACATGTCTGTACCGACATTTGGGTGAGCATTGGCACTGAGAACCCTATTTGAGTTCTGGGAATCACACGCATCAGCAACTTCAGCTTCAAACTTTTCAGAAGACATTCTCCAAGCACATATTACACTATGTTCACTTGTCAGTAGGCTGGTGTGAAGGCTAAAAACCCAATATAGAGTGCTGTAGCCAAGATTTATGGTGTGGATGGCAGAGAACCACCCAATGTGTTAATTTCCTGCGGTGTGCCAGAGCTCTCTCTCTCTACGCACACGCACATATGCGCAGTAATTTAAATGATAATATCAAAAACTCATTCCAGTGTTATTACACTGCATATCTACATGTACATGTAGTCATGAAAGCAAAGGATTTGAAAGTGTCACTTTGATGAATGTGTTGTTATTTTGCTGGACTAAACTTAATGTGGCCAGGATTCATGAGAAGGGAGGATTTGGACTGTGTTAAGCTTTTATTATGACTCTTTAATGCTTGGTATTATTATGCACAATATATGCATAGATGCATATACATTTTTTCCCAAAGTATGTTAGGAGAATATTAATTTCATGTGTTACCACATATTTGTGCCGAATAAATATGTCCAGAAAGGTATTATGCACATAGAAATGACTTCACATTACGTCTTATTTTTATAGCAGTATGAGAGGCTGACCCAATATTGGCAACATGTGTTTCTTTTTACACAGTAACTCCAAAGTAGTGTGTGGCTTACAAATCCATTACAGCATATTTACCTACAATATGCGAAGACATTTGACACAAGATAAGACTCAAGAATCCCTTACCTTGTGTTTTTACCATTTTACCATGTTCTAATGAGCACTTTATAAGTCGTAGCTTCTGTTTCACTGGGCTACAGTAGTAGTAGTAGATATTGCATAGTAACATAATGCCAAAGAAAGACAATTTCCTTTCTGGACATCAAAACACTTCAATAATATGAAGCAGAGTCTCATCTTAATGCTTCTTCTATCAAGTAATAACAATGGATATTGGGTCCAGAGGGGAGGACTTCTCAGCATCACGCACAACCGTCCACAAGAAGCTGGCTGGGTGCTGTGAGCGCCGGGCTCAGACACTTAGGATCAAAGTGGTGATAGTTTGTCAGTGCATACCACAAATTACTTGCTTGATAACAACAAGCAGATATGCCATATCACAGCATAATAAGAGAAATTCCTTTCTCCCAGCTTGAACTCCTTTGGATGCAAGAGGGCATATAGAGAAATTAAGTACACTAAGTTTTGAGAGTGGAAGACAGGCATTTGTGATTTCCTTGGGTGCTGGACACAGGGAATTCAGGGTTTATCTAATGCCATGAGAGAAATGTGAATATTTTGATAGAAGAACAGGAAATCAAGTTGCATGAGATGTGATTTTTCTCCAGTGGAAGAAAGTATTCTTATGTATCATTTTACTTTACAAACACTTTTCTCACATGTCTAATTTTAAAGAAATTTGAATCAGCACTGTATCACTTTTGGTATGAGAAGTCAATTTACATCAATTTGTAATTCTTCAGATGATTTAATTTACAGGCTTTCTGCTGCTCATAATGATGGTGTTAATGGAAAGGGATCCTTGACTTGATTAATCATTACCGCTCTAATTTAAGCTGTGCAGTACTAATAACAGCTGACAAAATGATGTGCTTGCATAAACACTCATGAAACACGAGAAGTTTAATGGCAAATGAGGACACATGAGAGCCCGGAAACATCACTGTTGTTGTTTAAAGGCCACTGACACTGAATTTGAACAGCATGTGAACAGCTGCATGCCACATATGATGTGGGTCTACTCAGTGCACATTGGACATTGGACAATTCGGGACATCTGTCTCTAATCCTGCTTCTCATGTTAGCAGAGACTACAGTAGTTCATGAACTTCACTACTATATCGAATAATTATCAGATAAAAGTTAAGTTTCAGTTTCACCTCTCTATCTGTCCAAAAGCTCCCTCTCTCTATTGCTCGCTTTCTCTCTCGCCTTTCTCACTTTTCTCGGTAGGTTGTTGAAGTGGCATTCAAACATTGGTATCATCAAATGAATTTCCATTCCGGGTAGCAACGCAGTTCACCAAAGCCGGGCAGCCTCCGACCTGCATTTACCCCTGGTCAGGAGGATGGTCTGCTGACATGGATTGACCCATTCAGATAGACCCCCAACATGGGTTTGACCTGCGTCACTGTCAGTCTGAATAGGGTATAAGAGTCCACTAGTCTGCTAACTATGCTAGCAGCTCTGTGAGGCTGTACTTTGACACAGCTGTATTTTGAGCTAACGTCAGCATGCTGAATTCCTTACAATGGCAATGATGATGTTAAGCAGGTATAATGTTTACCATGATCACCATCTTAGTTTAGCGTTTTGCAAATTAGCATTAAACACAAAGTACAGCTGAGGCTGATGGAAATGTCATTAGTTTTGCAGGTATTTAGTCATAAACCAAAGTACTGAAGCAAATGTGAGCCCTGTGGTGCTAAAGCAAAAGTCGGAGGATCACCAAAGTCATTAGGGTATATCATCTGGGAACCATGAATGCCTACAAAAGTTTGTGTCAATCCATCAAGCAAATATTGAGATATTTCACAGGTTGAGTGAAAACTTTGACCTGCTGGTGCCACTAGAGGAAAAGTCAGGGGATCACCAAAGTTATTATGATTCATCCTCAGGAGACCACTGTTGTCTGTACAAAAAATTGCATGGAAATCCTCCAATAGTTTGTTTCAGTCTGGACCAAAGTGGTGGACCGACTGACCAACATTACCATATAGAACCATGCCGCTTGCATGGCTAAAAATCCTTTAGGACGTGGCAAAGACTGTGTCTGTGAAATTGCTTGTACTTTCAAAAATTCCTTAAACAGTACCTTCTGCTACTGCTGCAACTACCATGTGCACTGACATAATTTCCAAGACAGCGGTATATTTAACATCATGGGAAGAAACCCAAATGCCTCCTGAGGCCCATAGCGAGAAATTAAATCACATTGCCTTTGTAGCGTGACTCCACCACCCACCAAACGTCACTATGTCATTATTTGTCAAGATAAGTGAGGCGCACCTGTGTTATGAGAAGAAGATTCAAACTGGACTGGACAGTGCAGTCAGCCTCTGTGCATTCCACTCCAATAAGGAAAGTCGGGCACCATGGTGAGCTTCGATCATGGGAGCAAACCTTCCATGTAGACATGTGAGAAACATCACCAGGCAGACTGCTTCATTCTCTCAGGGAAAGGCCTTTTGCTTGTCAGCGGGGTCTGAATTGTGGGTGCGGCTGTAATTGAAACACACCAGCCATATGTAGACACTGTGCTACCCCTTACATATGGGAACATTTACATGTCTTCTTTGTTGTTCAAAGATCAAAGCGGAGGAGATCCATTTGAGTTGATTTTATGACACATTTTAGCAAATTTGCAGGGGGGAACATTAAATGCCTTGTAAAACCTGTTCCACAGCATGCAAGACCACCCCATTAAGTCTGATATCCCACATGAATATAAAGGAAATCTGATTTAGAACTGTGGACGTTGCTACAGAGTGTGATGGGAAGGTGTGTTCCACATGAAATCCATAAATTAATCTGAAATCTACTTCAAAAAATGGCTGCAGAGGAACCAAAAACAAAAGCAGAACACCATAAATTTATTGTGGAAAAAAAAAGCAACATTGGGAAGAAAAAAGTCTATTCTGGCACATTGTTCGTCTTTATATTACAAAAAGGAGAAAAGGGCTACAAATCTCGATAATTTATACAAATACAACAACTTTCAAAAATAAATCTTTAATTTAGTAAACACTCTGTGAACACGTTTCTGCAATAACCCACCGCTTGAGATCCCTGAGCAGAGACACAGAGTGAAACGCTTTTTTTTTTCTTCACTCAAGCAAACAATTATCAGTGTTTGTTCGTAAACACTTAATATACACAGGAGAAACAAGCACGCTGTTTGACTATGGGGAGAGTGAGGTGTGGGGCAGGAATGAATGTGAACTGAGATTATCTTACTGAACATATCACTAGGGACCATCACAGTCAAAAACAGAACAGTGTTGACACCATTGTGACTGCAACAAGTGACACAGTATATATTCAATTTTTTTTTTATCCTCCATTGTAGGTGTTGCTCTGCATTTATCTTAATCTGGGCCACTCAACTATATTTGAACGTCATTTCTGCTAATGTATAAACACAGCGCCAGATGATTCTGTTGTTAAGGTAACACAAAGCAATAACTTACAATGTATAAACTAAGGACACAGATAGTTCAGGAGGTTTGTGGCTAATAACAAACAAAAGAACACAAATACTGTACATATTCTTACTTCCTGGAAGGTGCCGTTTCACGTACTGTACGCTGACAACAACAAACAAACAAAGAGATGTTAATTACACAGAATATATACAAAATGAGACCTTAAGACTGAGTTTTGACAATTTGGGAAATACTTCATGTAACGAACCAAACTTGGACTTCCACTTTAAGTCTGGCTACTTTTTTGCTTCATGATTTCCGTATACTATACACAATGTAGGTATATATTAGGATTAATTTATACAAACACAATGAAATTAGTTTTATTCCAACAAAAACATAGGCATTAAGATTTTTCCCTCAGACGTGCTACGTCTGTGCATTGTCCTGTAATGAAAAGGTGTGCATCGGCATAGCTTTTGTATTTGGTTAGAAGAACTGTTTCATCTGTTTCCGCACACTCGTTTGTAAAAGTTTCAGGCTACTGTTCCTGCCTCTTTGTTGTCTGTGCCTTCCACGAGAAGGTAGCTTAATATATCCATTTATAGCTTCTCACTGTTGTCGACAAACATGTTACCACGGTGACTTGGCTTCTTTGCCAGTGCAGAACACGAGTGGTAAAAATGCCACCTGTATGCTACTGTACACCGCTAAAAGATTCACACCTTTTAAGGCATCACACTGTGAAAGGAGACCCATTTTTCTTTGCTTCTGAGTTTTCTTGCCAAACATACTGTATTTGGCAAAATCCAGCCTTCATGGAGCTTTTAGAGGCTATTCTTGTGCTGTGATGGCTACCAAATGCAATTCCCTTTTTCCAGTTTTCACCAAATATCAGGACATCTGCTACAAATAGTTTGCAATGATGGTGTTAATTTTCATGTCTTCATTATGAAGTGTGAGTAATCTCATTAGCAAAACAAAACAACCCTTTGAGGATGTGAATGGAGATTTTAGTGATTTTAACTTGATTTACATGATTCATTTTGTGATTTTGGATGGATTCCAATTCTTCATATTGCCTTACTTTCCCCATTATCAAGATGGACCATCTGATCAAACCAAGGACTTTATTAAACGGTGATGGAAAATACCCTCAGTACAGTGTTCTGAGATTCTTTTCTTTCTTTTATATTGTATCTCACACTGCTTGGGGACAAATTTCACCGCTTTGAAGTACAACTGCTTATTTAAAAAACCCTAATTCATCCCAAATGTTGAAGGATGTACCTATGGTCTCGCTTCAAGTTCAAGTGCTCTAGAAAGAAACAGAAAAAAACATGGTTCCTGTGAGAGCACGAGTTCAAAAGAGTCCAAATACCATGTAGCGCCTGCCAAACTGTGAGCAATGCTTCTGGAGAAAGCTGCTGGCCTGAGGTGTATGCAGAGCTCAGGAGTCATTAGGAGGGCTGTGTGGCACAGTCATGGCTTCTCTGAGCAAACATCCTCCCTGAGTCTCTTCCATCTCTCCTGGATGAGAAGAACGAATGAGGGGCGTGTAGGCCATCCTTTCCCACAGGTCTGGAGTACACATGGCAGGTAGGCGGGCGGGGTGAGCTCAGGGGCTCGTGGTCCTCAGGCCCTGTTTCTCCATGATGTTCCACAGCTTACGCAAGTTGGACTGGGTGATGGTGTCATCCGGTTTCAGTTGAAGTGCTCGGAGGTAATTGGCTTCAGCTTCTTGCAGCTTTCCATTGAGGTGGAGGATCGCCCCCAGGTTCATCAAGGCTGCAGGATACTGAAACCAAAAAAGAGATCTTAGTCATTTTAAAACAAGATCATTCATACTAAGTACACCTCAGGGTAGCTTAAAGCTTTTTTTTTTCCAAAGCTTTTCTGTTCAAGAATAGCAACGCAAGACTCTACCCTGTTATTGAGAAGTACCTTCTTCTTGAGAAGTACCTTCTTCTCAATAACAGGGTAGAGAGAATAAACACAGTGATTCAGCTGCTGAGACATAGCAAAGGTGAGCTAACATACGGCAATAACAGTTATATTCTCATCACTAATTGTGTGTTTAGACTGAAGAATTATTTATTGAAAAATTCAAATTTTACAACATTAGAGGCCATGAGTGGATGTTTGGTGAGATGAATAATGCAAATGAAGCCTATCTAGTCACACTTTGGGGTTATACATAATTTAGCAAGGAATGGAATTTGACCAGGAATGTTTTATTTCACTGAGCCACATCCAATAAATTGTTGTCTGAGCAACTCCAAACAGACAAACTTTGAACAGATGTTATTTTGTAAAGTTAGAGCACTTAAAGCACTTTAAAATAAGAATCTTATTACAAAACCGAGGAAAATGTCAGAGTGAATGAACATATAAAGTTAAAGAATAAACAATTATTTTGTCCTTTTAAATAAAAGAGTCACTGTAAAAGAACATTTGGTCATCTGGTGAGGTTACAGAGCCGACCCTAACACGTTATTGGTTCCTGTTTGTCAGAGCACAGTCTGGTTGTGTTTGGAGTTTGGTAACCATGCAGCTTTGTGTGTGTCCCTGTGGCCACCAATGTCAGAGGGAGCAACCACCACTTTGAAGTGGGTCTAGATGAATATACTGTACATTCCTACTGGTGCCAAGGGGCAAAATCATCATCAGTGCGACAGGCGGGTGAGTCATGAGGACATAAGTACAGGAAAAGTGTCCGGGTTGCAATCACGGTAAGACCAAGAAGTATCTAGGCCAAGGGAGGGGCCACATCTGATCTCCATTTTAGTTTGAAGTCTGGAAAAGATGTCTAATCCTGTAGCAAGCTACTGTTTTACTGCTTGAGACTATTGTAATTTATGTAATTGTAACTCCTAGGAAACAAGGAATGTTCAAATGAAAGTCTTCGTAAAAATGGCCAATCGTGTGCTTTCACTGCACTGTTTGTAACTTTTTTCCTATCATTTTTACCTCATACGTCATTGTCACATGGAATGGCACATGATTATGGCATCTTGACATTTACTGATGTATTGAACCACAAGCCTTAATTTCTTTCTCATGGCCTGTTAACTAATTGAGAGTAATTCTCAGGGAAACACTCTTTGAATGAGGGAAAAAATCTGTGGAATGTTATGAGAAATGCGTGGAAATACGAACCATTCAACAGCAGTGCTACAGAAAATGAGCAGGAGCATACTAAAAAATATAGTAGCATATAAAAAAGCTTATAACAGGACATCTTTGTGTGCTGCATGGCTTATAAATAAAAATGTTGATCCAATTCAGTAATAAAAAATAAAAATATACAGTAAATAAACAATAAACACACTATTTGAACCAAAACACTTGCCATAGTTTGAAAGGTTACCAAACACAACCACTCTTAGATTGGTATGGCCATTTCTCTTGCTTTGTCCACACTGTGACTGTTGTGTGAACTGCCCTCCTTTGCTAGGCTTGTTCCACCCTTGTCTAGTACACTCACAAAACTCTCAAAACATCTCGCTGTTTTTCCAGTGTCAAGGTTGGATGAGTGATGCTCCATGCATGAGAATTTCAATGCGAACAATATGTCCAATAGCGCTGCTTTTCTCATAGGGAGAATAAAATTGATGAATAAATCAAAGAGACTCTGGAATAATCCTATTGTCCCTTAGAGAGGAGCCACTGCTTCCCTCAACGCACATAAAATATTATGCTACAGATGCCTTGGCCACAGTAAAGGCTGGCATGACCATAACTTCCACTGTTGCTTACTGACTCCAAATGTGCAGCATTAAAGTTACTAGATATCAATTCCCTACACAAGCTGCATATTGTGCAATTACATTAATCCCCTAGCAAAACAAAACTTTCTGTGTTTCAATTATTGTTCACAGGAGCAGCCAGAGTTCTTGACTTTAATGGTTGTGGTAATTCTGAGGCTGTTTGCGCTATAAATTACCTTCAGTTTGACCCACCATTTGAAGGTCAAACCACAAAATAACGCTGGGGGATCAATTTGCTAGTTAGGGATTTTTACTACTCAGAATAATGCTAGCCAAAATATAACTGTTTATACATATGGACATAGTGGCAGTGAAGGGGCCACACAGAAATAATGTATCCACAACATGTAGGTGACAAGTAGGTGTATATTGGCAAATTAGGGGGGTTAGGATCCGGTGTTAAGTGAATTGCAATTATCCCTTAGCCTCAGACAAGGGCTTAGGTTTGGTTTCAGAAGAGAATGAAACCAAACCTAAGCCCTGATTAATTTATTATAACCAATTTAATCATAATAAATGTAATAATACTACTACTAATAAATAATGTTAGTAACCAAAAACAAAACATTTCCCAATAATCACCTATGATTTTCTTGATTGATACTTGATACTTTTTGATAGATATTGTTATTATGTTTTATAAAGAACTACCATTTCCACTGTCAACAATGAACCTTTAAACTCAATAACTAATGTTGTTTTTCTGTCTTTACTACAAGGAGCACTGCCTTTTACTGCATCATCTTTGATTGATGATCAGTTCCAGTGACTTTTTGGAGAATTATCTGTAAAGAAAAACAGCCAAATTATTTTTTTTACCCAAAAATGCAGAGGAGTTGAAGGACTTTTCAGCCTTGAGCAGTGTCTGTAGTCTTCCTTACAAGTTGCATGTGGCCACTCTGTTGCCTGAGGGGCAAAATCCAGGGCAAAAAAAGACTGAAAATCACTCACTACTGCTTGTAAAGCTTAAATGGTGTGAGTGCACTGTAATAACTCAAGGCAACTAAGATTATAATTTTAACATTTTGATCAACTCAGAGCTTCTCCCAGCTAGATTTTTGATGGTGGGACAGTAAGAAGACATGCTTTAGCGGTCTGTTAGTGACTGAATCAAACTGAAACTGTAAAAGTTGGGGGGACAAAAATATAGTTTTGAAAAGTAAAGCATGCGAGATTGTTCAGGATATCAGGATACTGATGAGTGGTGTAACATTTTACAAAGACTCCAGGGTAGAAAATCAACAGACTCCTGGTTTTCCTCTAGGTGCAGATGCAGCAGAGACTCAAAAGATCTTTTTCTTTCCGTCCTTATCAATTCCTGAGTTTAGTTTCCTTCATCCACCCTCCCCTGTAGGTTCCCACCTTTCCTCACCCAAGCCTTTCTCCCCGTACCTCGTATAGCTAAGACGTTTGTGATTTATGCCCCTACTCCTGCATTCTTCCTCACCCTTGCAACACCCCGCAAAATGTTTCCTTGTCAAAAGCTTTCATTTTCCCCTCATTTCCTGCTGCTCTGTAACCTCTCTGCCTCCCTACCATTCCCAAAACTGGCATGTAGCAGCAGAGGCACGGCCAGATGTGGAGCATGTTAGCCTAGACCGTAAAGCAACATGTGCTATAAAGACTGTGAGAGTTAAAAGTAAAGCTAGGTTGGGGAATGACCTGACCATAATGACTTCAGATAGGCATTTAGGTAAAGAATATGTACATGGAAGGGGAAACTTTCAAAGGACAGATGTCATAGGGTGCAGGGATCAACCAAAGCAAACCAAGCATCCGATAGGATTTAGCTTGTCTAGATAGAGGGAATTGAAGGACAAGAGACTAAATCCTTTGAATGGAGGCAATTGTCCTCTCTCACTCAGAGCCAGCGAACATATGTGCTTAATATAAAACACCAGTGCCTTTGGAGAGTGAAGAGTCAAGCTGCAGTAAAGTATGAAATGACAAATGAAGATGGACAGGGTACATGGCTTAAGTCAAGTTGCATAGGAAAGAACAAAGGATAATGCTAAAGAAGATGGATGAAGATGCTAAATTATAATTGTGCCTCAGCTGTAAGCAATACAAATGGCAAAAGACATCCAAGCAAAAGTGACCAAGTAGGGGCAAAAACGTGCCTGTGTTTAGATGTGGACATCAAATGCGTGTTTGTACAATTACAGATGCCAAGAAACAGTCATGTGAAAATTACTCTGATCTGGCCCTGAAATAGAACTGTAAGGAACACAAACATCCTCAGTTTTCAATTATACAGAAGTACGTATTCATCAGGGGGCGGCATGGCAGTGGTCTTCTCAGTGGTCAACCCTGTCTCCTCACAATAACTCCCAGGGTCCAAAGGCTTAAGATTGGGTGAACTGTGTGGTGTGAATGTGAGTGTGAAGCTCTTTTGCTGTGTTCACACATACAGATAAAAAGTAAAAGGCAGAATCTGGCCTCTCATGAAGCTGTAGCTCTGTGGGTATGTTGCATTGAGCACGTTATTCACATACTCTGCTCCAACTGGACAGTTTCAATCTCTCTTTTCTGACATAGCCGCCGTTCTACACACAAGCAAATAGGTAATTTCCTTTTTTTCCACAACAATCCACATTGTCCCTTTAAGATTGTCTTTCATTAATCCCAAAGGTTCTGTAAACTTCTACAAACAGAGTAAAAAGTGAGCAGTGATTCAAAGCACAGCTTACAAAAGAGAATTCAAATCACCATTCATCTTAACCTCTGTGGTTCTATTACATTATTTATGTATGCATTTAAACTGAAGCAATGAGAAAAAGTATTTTTCTTACCTTACATCTGGGTTAAATTGGATGTTAAAAATACACAATTCTTTGGCAAAAGTTGAACGCTACATCGACACTGAGAACAACAAAGGGGATAGGAGCTCAATTTCATGGTTTATGTGGAAATCTTAAATTTTATCCTTTTGTTATACTCAAGTTTTGTTTGCCTTTTTGTTTGTCATTGTCTGTACTTATTATACTTGGGTTTGTGTGCTTGCAGAACCAAACTTTATTGTCTGTATAACATTGTCCAGATATATTTTGATCATTAATCGTGGACTGACTTCTTCTAATCAAGAGACAGGAACAAACAGGGTGACCACATGCCAAACATAGTTTGCTCCCTCTGCGGCCCTCACTTAAACAACTCGACCCCTCCTGCCAAAGCTCTCAAAGACTGGACCCCATTCATTTTCAAGATGTCAAAGTCCCCTGACTGAGTGTTATTATCATTATTCTTTTCAATCTACTTACCCTGGACCCGTCCTTTGAAGTCGGTGATGAATGCTACACAAACAACCCTTTAAGCTTAGTAAAAACCTAGCTCCCATCCATTGACAATGAAGGCCGTTGTGACAAGGCAGACCGGGAAGTAATAATATTGGAAAGCCACCCAGACTGTGATTGCACAGTGTCCATCACGGTAAATAGTAATGGGGATGATTAGCTAGTTGTGGTTGTACTCACATTGGGTCTCAGGCTTGCTGCTTGTCCGTAATACTTCTCGGCTGCCTCATTTAGGCTGGCTTGTCTGCAAAGGGAAAACAGAGAGAGGCAATCATTACTCATCTTTATTGCTCCTGGCTTCGAATGAGGCCTTGAACCCTGCGTGTTTACTGGCACTCAGGGGTCACTGAGAGAATAACAGGAGGGAACAGCATGAGGTTTCTCGTTCGATAGCATCTTTCACTCAATAACATCTGTGCTGAGCATTGCACAGCAAGCACTTCATGCTTTAATTGAACCTTGAGGTCAGGACATTTGGCGTACTTGAAGAAAACTCATCAACAAACCAAGGCCGATCAGGAATATTCACTGTACATTTCTGTTTACAGCTGCTGGGGGAGATTGTGGTTTGACATGCTGGATGGATACTGAGACACTGGAGGAATGCAAACAGTGTGGAAACACAAAGTCATTTAATCATACTATCACAACAACAAGGACAGCAGAGTAGATGGCACAAAACATGCTGTATATGCCAAACTGCAACAAAAAGGATTTTTGGGGCAGATGGCTTGTCAGCATGACTCCTTGGAACCAGAAATACTTCCTCCCTGAGGACATAAAACCTGCATTCATGACAGGAATGTCCTATAATATGCTTTTTATCTCCTTTCATAATCCTCTGCTCTGCCTACTGTTATACGCAAACCTGTGGCTCCTCTGTCACAAGACACTTCCTGCTATTAATGCTCTGGTATCTCAGAAATCATCTTTATGGTCCACAGCTGCATGCTTTTCACTGATGGTAACAATTGTTGCATTGCAAACAATTTAACTTTGACGAAGTCAAGGACAGAGTCAACGACGGCTGGCTGTGGAGCCCCTTAATTCGTGATGATCAAAGGAGGCTAGACCATTGGAACCACAGTTTCATTTAGGCTGTCGCAGTCTATTAAGGGATCATCATCCATATGGTTCTAGATAAAAGGCAAAGCTCTTATTTTAGGATTACCAGATCAGTGGCCTAAGTAAACACATATTATTTGTGTTTGGTTTGAAAGAGACTGTCTTATGTGTTCTAATTTTCTTTTATTCTATTCTATAATAACATGGTAGAGATTTAATAGCTTAAATATATAGCCTTGGATTTTTCATTTTTCTTGGGTCACATTTAAAAAGTAAAATATCATATGCACAGAGACAGTGATAGTTTAAGAGTTGTGAGTCAAATTTAAACTTATTAAAACTAATTACCACCAAGAAAGGCATTTGATATTTAAACACCAGTAATGGGCATGTGTTCTAAGAGTTCACCATTATTGGGATAAATGAGAAAAAAACAAGTCTAGAGTTCTTAAGCCATGCTAGCAGCTCTGTGAAATTGAACTTAGGCACAGTGTTCACCATCTTAGCTTAATGTGTTAGCATGCTAACATTAGCTAGTTAGCACTGATGGAAATTTCATTAGTTTTCCAAGTGTTTGGTCATGAACCAAAGTATTGAAGAAATTGACATTTTGACCTGATGACTGACCTAGATGGAAAGTGAATGGATTACTAATATTATTACAATTCATCCTGAGGGGGGCAAGAATGTCTGTACCACATGTCATGGCAAACCATCCAATAATTGTTGAGACATTTCACTTAAAACCACAAATGGCAACCTCATGGTGGTGCTAGCGGAAAAATCAGGGGATCAACAAAGTCAGTAGAATTCATCCTCTGGGAACCATGAATGTTCGTTCAAAATTGAATGGTAATCTTTCAGATAGTTTAGGTTAGATAAGATATTTCAGTCTGTGACCAAAGTGGTTGACCAACCAACACTGCGATCCCTAGAGTCATGCTAACATGACTAAAAAACATAATTTTGATCTTAAAGAAGTTATCCTACAAGTTACAGACATTCAGAAGAACATGCCACTGCTGTTTATTCTTCTAGTACGACTGAATTTTTTGCTCTGTTCCAGAGAAGCATTTTACATTCCAAAGGCGATCCAGACACCAACTTGAGTTGCTGAATTTGTCCTGACATTATAAATGTGGGTTTCACGTCCAACCACAACCATATGTTTGTTTGCCAGCATAATATTTAGAAAGCACAACCTTCTGAGAAAAAAAAAAGCACAAATCTAATTCTATAATATCATTATCACATTTATAAACACATTATCAGAGGAGAACTGGAGAGCTGCCACACCATGACCAAAGGAACAGCAGGACCTCCTAGGGCTGTCTGAGTGCGGGTTCTGAGAACGCAGAAGACAATGGAGGCCAAGTATGTAAACCACCGCCTGGGTTTAAACCCGAGGAAGAGTCCGTGTGAGACTACAAGAGCACAAGGATAAAGAGAAGGAGAGGGATGGGAAAATGGAGTAGGAATGAATGAAAAAAAAAATCCATGGAGGAAAAAAATTCTTGACCATATTTCAAATCAGCAACTCAGCCACTGATCTTTTTACCCTAACATCTTGTTGTCTAGAGATGGTTTATTAACCCCAGACTTGCACAAATCACAGCACTGACAGAACTGCCTATAAGCGTTACATTGTTGGATACTAATGACTGAATGAACAAACTGTATTTTCAACAACAGCCAGATATTTGAGCATAAACCGCAGCTGTCCCATCTGTCTCAAGCACAGAATACATTTTTTAGATTACACAGACAGCTTCCCTAAGGGTCTCCTGTATGTGCAGTACACTTAATGTAACTTGCTACCAATGTTTCTTTTATTACCATTATAAGGTTATCAATTTAAACCAATTTATACACTTTTTGGAAATTGGGACAGCCAAATTGGCATACCTAACATCATGATATGCTAGTAATATACAAAGTAATCATTCAGCTATGGTGTATTATATTATTATATAAGACACATGGTTTGGATGGGAACCTATGAGGGCATAACTTGCTTGAGCATGTTTTTAGAGATTCGTTTTACTCTGGCTGTCTGTAAATATCTACAGATTTAATGTTAGTGTATGATGCCACAGTGTAATTTTTTACTGAGATTTGACACATTAAAGCGAAGTACAAGCACACCATTAGCCAACCTTTCTTGTTCAACATTCACACTATACACAAGAGTTAGTTTGAAATAACCCCCACAAGAATTGTTCAAAGGAGGCAGAAGGAAATTATTACTTTGGAAGCAAAAGGGCCAAAAACCAAGGGCCCAAGAGGGCAATAAGAGACATTTGCACATCTGAGAGCATCTGCCCCTTCTTTTAATCTCTTCCCTCCCCCCCGTAGATTCACTTGTGTCCCCACCAACCGAGGGCCTTTCCATGTCTGCATCCAAGACAAACACACAAAGAACGTGAGCTGTGGAGGAGTGAGACCCCATGCCAAGCAGGCGGAGAAAAGTTCAGCCTGAGAACTGCTTGAAGCGCTCTTTAGCTGCCAGGGGTCTGGACCCTGGAAGAGGCTCTCAAAACTGAAAGCTGTTGGTGGTGAAGATCCTGCGTGATCAGACTGGTGGGGGAAGAGCTAATCATGAAGAAGCTGGGTAAAAATCTCACATAGAGCTGTGTAGCAATGCTGTACTCTTGGGTAAAGCAGCAGCAGCTTTACCAAACTCTGGTGGCGCAAGACATGGATTAATGGTCTTAAAGGAATAGTTTTAGGAAACTCTTGGCAAGAGTTAGATGAGAAGATTGATATTTAGCGTACAGTCACTCTTGTGACTGTACGCTAAATATGAAGCTATAGCCAGCAGAAGGTTAGCTTAGCTCAGCATAAAGACTGGAAACAGCTAACTGGCTCTGTCCAAAGGTATAAAATGATGATGTTTTTAAAGAAGGAAATCTCTACTCTGGGTCATACTGTATTATTTTATAAGTTTAATCAGTCAGTGGGGCAGCATACTGTAAATTGGCACATGGCTGTATTTACAAATTTCCACTCATGGCTTGTGTTCAGAAAAACAACAGCTTGTGGGCTGTTAAAGCTTTGCCGCTCAGGCTCATCAGCTGAACTGAGAACTGATTTGGAAGGAGACTTTCAAGTATGAGCCAGGGCCAGCAGAGAAAGAGTAAGACAGAGTGGCAGAGGGGTATAGAGAGAGTGATAGAGAGCATATGAAAATACATAGCTGCACAGCACGCTAAGAGAAGCCAGCAGCTCTCTGGCTGGCAGTGCAGCGAGAGAAGAGGATTACAAAGTACAGCTAAGCAAATCACACTGGCTGAGGAGTAGTGTAAGCCCCTGGATAAACCATGCAGACAGTAGACCTCCCTCTTTCATACACAGCCTCCTTTCTACTCAGCCATGGAAAACGGTGGCCCACCCATCTAATCTACAAAGAATGAAATATATTCAGTGTCTTTGTGCATGTGCTGGGGCTATGGAAATCATCAAATGTAAAAAAAAACAACAAAAAAAAACACAGAATCATTCCAATCAAACACTCACCTGAGCATGTGGGCTGCACTGAAGACCACATCAAACTCCCCGCTGTCGAGGCGTGCAGCTTTCTCTGCCATCTCCGCCGCTTCCAGCAGCCGCGACTCTTCCAACAAAAACTGACCTGGCAGGGCAGGAGAGAACAGCAATGCTGTTAAAACGCTGAGGGATCCCCACAGAGCCACACAGGGATACACAGTCTGCAAGTGTTGCCTTTGGCCCTGGTAGAGGGACAGCCCACTCTGCCCCTGAAATAATATGCTGAAACAATAGATATGAGTGCAACATACCATCACTCTTTGGCCATCTCTCAGACCCATTTGTTCACATTAGCCAACCTTGATAGATCTGCTTCTTTAAGATGAAAATGTTTCTCGCAGGAGGTTTGTGTCTTATTACGGGTGCGGCTGCATTGGCAGTCAACCTCTGTGGACCCGCTGAATGAGACTGTGGAAGCTTGACAAGGCCATGAACTGAGGGTGGACCCCTTGGTAAGGGCCAGGTTTAGAGAGGAATCAATACCCTGTTGACTTTGGTTAGCCCCACTACTGTACCAGGATGCTAAACCACTATGTGAACCTAGGCATATTTTCCTTAATAACTGTGGATGAAACTGAAGCCGTGAGTACAGGCCTGAGGTGAGAGGCAGATGTAAAGTGAGACTTCAGACCATGACTGTGTAAAATAGCTCCAGGTTACAAGCACCTCTGCAGTTATGAAGGGTTTATGATATATCAAAGCAAATCTATGAGTAATAATGGAATAACAGTGACACCATCAATAAATGTCCAGATTCCTGCTATATTTTTAAATATTTTACAAAGGTGGTCTGTGTATACAGACTTTGGTTCTGTAATTCCTGATCATCGTGTGACAGTGCGACTTTTAAGGGAATATTGGAAGATCTAGTTCTGATCGCAGAACTTAGCCAGTTCCAGAACAGGTATACTCAAGCTTTGTGGTTTGTGTGGTCATTTACATTCAGTAACTATCAAAAACAAACAACTCAGTTAAACTCAAATTATGAATATCCGCAAGCACACAACAACATTTTGTGTGTTCGCTTTTGTGCAAACATATGCATCTGTGAAGTACTACCAGCCAGCCCTGATCAGAAGAAGGTATTGTAAGATGGATGGTTTGCATCTCAACCAATAGGACAAGCATAATAAGTTTGCTTAATGTGGACATGCCACCTTTAATCATTTATCAATTGCATGTTTATCTATATCCTGTTCTTTGCCTCTGCAATGTCACTCTTTCCTTGTGTGGATCAATACAGTTCATCTTACCTTAAACAGAGTTCTTAACCTTTAAAAGGTGACAACTTCAAAATACAGTACTTCAAGAAAATGCAAAACTCCACCATTAACCTGGCGTATTGATCGCTTTAAATGTCACAAACAAGCTGGTGCAATGATAGCGATCAGTTCATCATAAAATGTAGACAGACAAGGCTTTATAGACTTTTAAAGGAAGGAAGTAATTAACTTGTCAGCTTATTCAAACTCAATCTTACAATGAGTTTGAAATTAAAAGAGGCAACACTGCAACTTCAAGTCATGTGTGAGTCACAAGGAAATAATAAGACAAGAGAGACGCTGAAATGGTCACGTTCCATATTTCCATCATATCAAAGACAGCAATCTGAGGAAATCATCCGCTCCTCACTAACCACGTACAGACTGACGCCAGACTGACTGTAGGAAGAGATGGCAAAGGGGTCAGCCAACATTGTTATCCGAACAACCGGCCAAGGTGTGCAAGTTCCTGGCTTTGTGCACGCAAGTGCAGCATGTATGTGTTAAATTGCCAATTAAAATATTTGAGGATGTAAGAATAAAGTCAAGAAATGTCAAATTGAAAGTAAAAAAAAACAAAACTACAAATCTATGCTTACCATAATGCATGTAACAGTTGCCTTTTGTGGAATCGAGTTGAATGGCCTTCAGGAAGTACCTCTCCGCTTCTGTTTTCTGCCCCTGAGAGAGACGGATCAAGCACAGTGTCATTATTGTTTCAACTGCTCCTCAAAACTACTCATTATAAAAACACCACACTCAGCTCAAGGGCCAAAATACCTTTGTGTATACCTAATGTCCCTCTCCAAACCGCAGACCTACTTTAACAATAAATCTTAATAAATAGACATGAAACACATGGACCACAAGTGTTATTCTTTCAAGCTCATGTGTCGTCCTGTCAAAGTACACACTGTCATGCTTGGCACAGCGAACCAGACAGGGCAAAGGCTCATTCATTAAACACTTTTATCTGTGCAAATAACACTTCCAGAGCATAACCGCAGATTGCCGGGGTGTGTGGCCCGACTGCTATGAAACAAGACAGAGAGCAGTGGATGGAAATGGAGAGGAGAGGAAAGAGACGGTGAATGCGATCATGTATCTATAGGGATCTTTAGGTTCATATAAGCACACACAGGTGCATGGCGCGCGCACACACACACACACACACACACACTGAGGTTTTCAACTGTGTGTACAGTGCTGTTCCAGCCTTTAGAGAGATGACAGAATCCATCCTGGGAGGGTGAGCAAAGCATGATGAGGAGAAGCATCACTGAAGCCCCACGGACCTCAAGAGCTCCCTCAGGTCCTTTAGACTGTGACACGTAACCAATCACAGCTCAAACAGAACAGAGCAGCTGGCCAATAGAAGTGCCAGCTGGGACTTTGACACATCCCTGCTCTCAGTTGGGCACCAGATGCCATCTGATCAACAATTAACAATGTGCATTCATCTATAAAAGCTGATGTTTTAGCATTAACAATGCAAGCATTAGTGTTAGTTTCATTAAAAGATGGCTTTGCATGAATAATAACATATATTGTTAAATTGGAGCTGTAGCAAGTCAATAAAGGCTTGAGGTAAAATGTACAAGAATCAGAAAAGATGGAGGATTAAATAAAGACTGCATAAGCCAGGAAAAATAATGTATGAAATACAGCAAATTACTTCATTTGAGTCAAACAGAAGAATGGGCTCAAATCCAATCAGTACAGTGTAGCATTAATGACTGTATACTTAGTCAAGCATATACATTTGTAGTGAGCTGTAGATTCAATAAATACATAATTTTCTAATGTAAATATCTGAGTGGGCCTTCCCTTGATGCTGTGGAAAATCAGTATATGTACTGATATGTAAGTATATGTTTAATAGAGTTGATGGTGTCCATGTAATAATCACAGTTCCAGTCTGAAAAGCATCATCTCTGTGTATTTTTATACTCTTATTCACAGATGTAGGAATGTGTATGTTTGAGAGCCAGCTGGTTTTATAATAACAGAGGCCTACGTCTGTTTGTTAAACCGAAGAATTAAGCTTTCACACATTGAAATGAGTTGCAGTTGTGAGTGGATGGAAGATTTGGAGTATGACATGCCTAAGCATATTAATGAATACCATGCCCAGAGTAAGCTATATAGCGGTTAGGAGTTAGGACCTCAAAAAAGTAACAAGTTGCTCATTTCTCATTACTCTTAAAAGAAATGTTATTACAGTTCTTATTAATCCCTAGAGAGGCAATTTGTCACACTGCTTGTTATATTACTTCACTGTTGAACACCCTTAAACTGGCAACTGCATTCTCTTTCATCTTCACATTTTTGGATTATAACTCGTTTGGCTCACCTGTATGTCTCTATGAATTATCATGAAACCCAACCAGCATTGATGCTCAATTTTCTTGCTATCCTTTTTCTCTGCAAAGTCAAAATCATGGCAGTGCTTCCAACCCAATATGAGTGAACGACTCCACCACTTATCATCTGAGGTGTGGCCAACACTGCTTAGGACATGATCATATTTTTCTCTATTCAACATTTTTTGTTCAGGGAAGGTTTGTGTTAAAGTTCTGCTACCCAACCATTGCTGCAAAAAGTTTCAGGCTTGGATCAGGATGCTTTTTGTCAAATATAATTTATCAGAAATGTATCTCTTTCTCTTTTTGACTGTGCCAATCTTCAGCATCCATGTGTCCTGTGCTGCAAGAAGATATGCATTGCCCAGCGGGAAGAAGGAAGAAAAGTATAGCCAATGTGTTGCACGTGCCTGGCAAGCTAACAGTGAGTAATGAAAAGATGAAATGAAGCAAAAATATCTAGGTTCAGGATCTTGGTTTGGGTCTTAAATTTGAGATGCGGGTAAAGGTCAGGTTAAGATCTCAGCTTTAGCGCTGTGAAGAACTCTAGCGTGTGCAAACAAGAGTTTACAGCCATGCTAGCAGCTCTGTGATGCTGCACTTAGGCACAGCTGTGCTTTGAGCTGCTAATGTCAGCATGCTAACATGCTCACAACTAACATGCTGATGTTAAGCAGGTAAAACGTTTATCATGTTCACGATGCATCTTAGTTTAGCGTGTTAGCATGCTAACATTTGCTAATTAGCACTAAACACAAAGTACAGCTGAGGCTGGAGTTATGCCAGGTATTTGGCCAGGTCTTTGGTCGTAAACTGAAGTATTGGAAACATTTTGACCTGATGCATTGGGTAGAAGTGCTTTATAAAGGCAGCCATTTGCCATTTTATGATTCATCCTGTCAAGTCTTGATAATGTGAACTAATGAGATGACTTGTTCTGGGATGGGGGATCATAAAGGAAAACAAGATTTTCCTCAGTAAAGTGTTACTTTCAGAATGGAAATGCATCTTTAGTTGTTTGTTTGCATCCCAGGATGTTTCTTCCAAAAGTGGAACCTATATACTAACAAAAGATAATAACTACTGTATGTACTGTATGAGTGCTAATGGAAGGAAATTGACAAAGATGAGAATCTGCTGTCATTCCCACATCTCATGACAAGACAACGCTCCCTCTTTGTCACCTCAAGGCCACCAGCTTAGGGAGGGGGTGAAAAACACAAAAATGATGTAGGAAGTCAATAGCAAAATGCCAACCACTCTTCAAACCAAACTTTCCATTAACTTTATCCACTTCTCATTCTAGTTAGCACATTGTGTGGATACAATATATTTGTCACACGCATGCTGAGCTTATTGGTGCGTGCCTCACACCTTTTAATCTCCTGATAACATCCGATAAACTGCAGATGTAGCTCTGGCTCTGTCAACACCGAGGTGATTATGAAAGAAGCCTGCATTGTATTAGCTGAGGAAATGACAAGTAGATGACTGAATCCAATATTGCAAGAATCAAGGCGACTGTGTCCATCTCTGACCTGCGGTGTGTACAGAGTGCCCGAAACACTTCCCATTCCCCTGGGGTGTCAGCGAAGGTGTGGAGGGGTCAGTGCAGCGGGGAGGCGATACTGATCTGTGCAATTAACTCCCTTCCTCCCTTATTTTGTCCTCCCCTCATCCACAAATCACAGCAACTCTTTGCTCTCTGTGCCTCAGCTACCAGCTCAGCTCCACTGTTCTCCTCTCACCCTTCTCTGACCCTGCTGCAAAGCCTTATCTCACAGTTTCTCCAACTCTCCTGTGGGGATCTGGCCCTCAAAACCCCTGACATTATCTGAAGCATCTTCACAGCAGTGCCACAGGGACTGCGGAGGTAGGGGATGATAGAGGCGGGGGATGGTGGGCAGGTTAACTTCCTGCACTGGTTTTGATCATGCTTAAAAAGTGTTGTCATCAGGCACAGAGGCCATAGCCACAGGAAGAGCATACATTAAATGGTCCCATAACTCAAATTCATTGGTACAAACTTTCCGACACACTTCAATATAAAAAAATATTCTTTCTTTGATAGTTTTGTCATGGATAAAGAGGCTCTAAGCTTGTCCAAACAACCAAGTTCCCTTCTATGATGGCATTATTTGCACTCACAGAATCACAGGGGCTCAAAACCCCTGTACCATCCATCATGGTCAGAGATCCACATATATTCATCCCTGCAGGATTGAGCTGTACCTTTCTCCAAAATCAATAACGCTTTCTTAAATGAAATGAGTTTCTCTTCACGGCCCACTGAATTCTTCCCCGAGACAACTTCACCAAGTCTTAACACTCTCCTCTAAAGAAGTATGTTGTTCCCCTAGACTGTCCTCGCTGACACAGTTGGGTTTCAGATAATATTTGATGTCCAGTGGCTTTTGTACAGAGAGGAATTCGTCATGTATTAGCCTAGCTTAGCACAAAAACTGGAAGATGAGGAAACAGCTGGCTTGGCTCTGTCCAAAGGTAACAAAATCGGCCTACCAGCACCTCTGAAGCTCACTAAATATCTCACTAATACGGCAACGTCATTTTTACACTTCCCTCACTTTATACACATTTTTGTACGGATTAAACCGATATATAACATGTTATTCAGTTAGCTTTAAAGGTGCTAGTAGGCAAATTTTGTTGTTTAGCCAGAGCCAGGCTTGCTGTTTCCCCTTGTTTCTAAGGCTAATTTAAGCTAACTGTGTCCTGGCTACACATACCCTACATACCTTGGTATCAATCTTCTCATCTAATTCTCGGCAAGAGAGCGGATAATCGTATTTCCAAAAATGTCAAAGTATTACTACTACTACTAGAGCCAAGAAATCTGTTTCCAGACCATGTGCTAAGTGCTAACCAGCTGCTGGCAATAGCTTCATATTTGTCATACAGATATGAGAGTGGTATCAATCTTCTCATTAACTCACAGCAAGAAAGCAAATACACGTATTTCCCAAAATGTCACATTAGGCTTAATGGTGCTGGAAAAAATAAGGTTTTCCCAGCAAGTTTAGGTAAATGATGTGCGAGTAAAATTCTTCCACACATATCAGTTGTGAAAGACACAAACTCACAGTTCTGGAAAGACTATAAATGAAAAGAACTTGAAAAAGACTCTGTTTCCATAAGGGAAATGAAAAGGGACAGGTTTGGGAAGACTCTAGCCTTTCTGTGGAAATCCAGATCCCACCGCTCCAGGCTTTTGAACACACTTCCCTTCATTAGGGCCCAGACTTCTTTTGACCTTCTGTGCAACTCTTCTTCTAATTTGTCTATTTTTCTTCTCAGTGTCCTTTTCAGCTCTAACTGCTTGTCTCGGTCAGCTATACTCTAAATACGCCTATCTAGCTGCGATCTGTAACGGATGACTGTATGACCTGACCACATGACCACCTCCTCGTAAACTTGGAGACTCTGGAAACTGCTTCCGCCCCTGAGACACTTCCACAAAGATGGCTTTTTTTTTTTTGGTCAGGTCAGCTGTGTGACCCTGAGACAATATTATCTCTGCTGCTCTGGAAAAGATGTAGATTTCCCATGACAGACAGGAACATTTTGTGAAAAACATTGTGACCACCTTCTCTCGTTGTTCCCTCATGCTCACTCTATTCCAATATTTTCCCTCACTCTCATCCACACACTATTGATTAACTACAGAGACTTCAGGAGAACGTTTACAACAATCAGTAAAGAGCTGGAGAGAACTGATGAAAAGCCAGCGGAGATGAAAGAGAGTGTAATAAAAAAGAAAGTGAAAAAAACAGAGAGCACACGTAGAGAATGAGAAGTCGATCAGGGAACGTGAGGTCAGACATGTAGACGTTCAACCAGAAAGTCACCGGTTTAATACAGTGGACTGGCAGAAATATCTTTGAATGAGACGCGACTGATTAACATTCAGCCTACCTACCTACACACATACACATCCAGGTAACTTATTATTTTGACATGTCTCTTTACTGAATAGGAGACTACCGCCAAGTAAACACTGTGTTTACGCTCACTCATTCTTACAGAGTGACAATTGCGGTGAGCAAAAGGTCTGCAGTGTGTTTTCTTCACTCTCAACAAACTCCACCGGCATCTGATACATGTAGGGCAAAACACAAGTCCACGTGGTCTCTCCATCGAGGCCGTAGCCCCGATATGTATGATATATTACATTTTTGAGGAGGCGCGCATGAGCTACTCCGTAGCCTACAGCATGACCTCGGAGCCTACGCATGTAGCCACGGTATGTACGGAGTAGCCCCTTAATGCAGAAGTATAAATCTCAATGAAGGTGCTTAACCTGGAGCTGCACAAGTGATGCTACTGCTCAGTGGTTAGCATAAAACCTTAGAGAATTTCATTTAGTAAACTGTATCAGTTTGGGGCAGAGTTTTGCTGAAAAAGAGCAGTCATTCAGTGACATTACCATTGGACTACTATCTACTATCTAAAGCGAGCCTATGTAACATTAGCCATTATAACCTACTGGTCATACCAGAACAAGAAAGGATGTAGTAACAAACCAGATGACACCAATAACAAAGTCTTACCGTCATAGCCAGCAGTTTGCCATAGGTGAGGTGTGCAGGAATGTGGTCCGGCTTGGCTCGCAGGGACTCTCTGTACCAGTGTTCAGCTTCAGTCAGCTTGTTCAGTCTTATGTAGGCTTCTCCTGTGAAAGCAAAATGAGGGTTGGGTCAGGGGTCAAGCTGTCCGAGGTTAAGACATCACATATTATATTTTTATATTTGTTATTATTTTTGTCTAATTCTTTTTCTGTTTTTGTCATGTACCATCCCGTTTATCCTGTAGCACATTGAGTTTTTTCATTTGTTTTTTGTTTTCATCTCTGTCTTGTCTTGAATTATTTAGTTTTTCCTGAAGCACATTGAGTTTACACATGTTGTATGAAATGTGCTATATAAATAAACTTGACTTGACACATCTTCCCATTGTTCAGCTGAGGGTTTCCATGACAGTGAGACCAGACCTCAGACCTGGGGCACGAAATCCGGCCTCAAACCCCATGTTGTTTTTCAATATTATTGCTTGTATAATATCTGGCACTGAACTAAGATAATGCAAACGTTAACCTCTTTTTTAGAGTACCACATACATACTGCAGAAACAATTTATTACCTAGTTTTGATGTCTTTCACAACAGCAAACCTTTGACAAAGTAATGAACATATAAGTCATTGTAGGTGTTTTTCTTTCTTAAAAACTGAAATAAGCTGAGTTCAGTGTGTGGTTAAAAAGCTAGAGGAGAATATTTCTGAGTCTATTAACACACTCCCTCACTCCGCCTGATCTGTCAGACATCATCTGATACCTCCCCTACCTCCAGATCTAACCCTCTGCCTGGTAACACCTGAAAAAACAATAACCTCTCTCTCATAGCCATCCAATAACACTTGTATTATTGCAAGAATTTGACAACATCGGCTGGTAAATGGACACAACACAGTTAATATCAACATTATAACATATTTAGGGGAAGAAACTGAATGTATCCCAGTTGTTAAAATCTCACTAGAACTTGGTAACATGCTTTATATTTCAAATGAGTGGAAAAGTTGTTTAGATTAGAGTGGACTGAAACTTTAATTCCATGGGGATTAGGACTAATCACTAATCACTTCCCTGATCGGAAACTGTGATAAGCAACAGGTGTCACACACCTAATCACAACTCGGGACCTCTTTAACGATTTGAAAACACACTTTCTCCTTTTAGTGTGAACAAGCGATAATGCTGTGTAAAGATACCTCTCATATAGGCGTGTAAAAGATACCAAGTTTAAGACGTAACTTTTATTGTGAAAAAAATGAAAGCTCCAGGCTTAAGACCCCCCCCCCCCCGAGATGTAAAGTAATACATGAGAATATACTTTCAAGATGATATCCATCAGTGTTGTGAAATCCATGATATTGTAGCTACATAATCAAAAATGTCCTTGTCAACAGCTAACTAAAGAATGGAACTAAAGAACTAGCAAAAGAATGGATTAGAGGATATCGCAAATCTGTCTCCATACTATTGCAACACAAAGATGAATTTTTCTAAAGATTCCTATATTCCCATAGCCAGTTATTTTTTTCCTTCCAAACTGAGATTTATACTATTTAAGTATTGAGAGCACTGCATGATTTCTTTTAAGAGTAGTGAATAACTTTAGTTTAATAAATCATCAATGTGTTTAATAGACAGGATTATCTGGATTTCAGAGATTTACCACAAGCCCAAAGCACTAAACTATTTTTAAAAAAATGTCTGTATAGGTTTTGACATGGCCTCTTCATTTGTTGATGGGTTTAAAATCAGCCAAAATGCTAGTCTCGCCTTCCTGGCAGCAGACCTCTGTATGAGATTAGCACAAACATCAGCGTGCAATTAGGAGTGACATCGAAGGAGCTGAAAACCAGCTCCTCGGAGTGGAACATTCCTCGGCCCACCAGAGAGTGTTGGAGCGAGACCAGCAGGGTGCAGATTACCAACCAGGTCTGCCTCTGATGAAAGCTTCTGCTCCTTGGCGTCTGACAAACAGCATGAGAGCAGCACAGTGACTAAAACTGGAAATACATATGAGCAGGTGTGCCAAATCAGTTCAGCGAGGAAACAACGCTAAGCTGCAGAAATCACAGATCTCTGGCTCAGTGCCTCCATTAGAGACGCAGTGCTGCTCCTTAACGGTGACTGCAGCTTTCAGCAACATTTTGACATAATCTCAGTAGCGCTGTCAAATTGCATTTTGCCAACCCGTGGCACTACCAAGTCTGGATTACAGACGTCCCAGGTTTCAAGTGTGTGTGTGTGTGTGTGTGTGTGTGTGTGTGTGTGTGTGTGTGTGTGTGTGTGTGTGTGTGTGTGTGTGTGCATGGGACAGAAAGAAAGCAGGAGGGAGACGGAGAGAAAAAAAAGCTAAGCGAAAGCGGCTATAATGAGCCTGAAAGCAGCTGTTCTACAGCTGTAATCTAACAAGCTGGGTTGTTCTTGTAATAAAAAGCAAATTAACTCTAATTAACATGATATCATGAAGCTTACTACTGTCTGGTCAAAACACTGTTAAACAGCAGTAATTTGAATTCAATTCTCAAACAAGGATTTAACTGATAGAAATTATATACGGTTGTTTACTTTATATCTATCGGACACTGGTTTTACACATTTACTATATTCTTTACTTTATTCTAGCACTCCTTAAAACTTTTTGCATGTCTTAGCCACTAGGCTACAGAAAGCTGGAGTGAGCTTAACCTAGTTTTCATCTTGATATTTATTAAGCAGGGGCTTACAGTAAGCCCCAGGTTCAGGACTCTTTTCTACACATGAAAATATTTAATCATTAATGGAAATCTACAAACACAAACAGAAATCATTCTATTGGTTTTCTTCCAACTTATAAGAGTGATTTTAACCTGCTCCACAGTGGGTATTAGTGAGGCCTGGGCTATCCCACATTCAAAGATGCAAGTGTAAAACAGCTAATAAGGCTGTAAACAGTGGTTTTACTTGCAATTAGTAATCCCTAATGCTAAATGAAAGTTTGGTTCAGTTAAGACACTGCCTGCATGTCCAGAAGAAACACAGGTTATTTGTTTTAAGGGACCCAGGACGACAAAGTCAAACAAAAATGCATGATGCATAGCCACCAATTGCTCCAACCCTCAGTTCCAGTGTCTGTTATTTTTCCTGGACTTAAAAACAACAGGTTTTATACTTTAGCTCTTGAAACAAAAGCAGCTCTTACCCATCATGTTGTAGAGGCTCTGTGGTGCAAATTGTCTTGGCATTTTCTGTATTGCTTCTTTAAACACTGTGAGGGCCTCCTGTGAATGAAACAAATAAAAAAGAAGGTGGGGGATGTTTGCATTAGAGAGCGAAGAGACCCCGCCAGAGAAACTGGCGCTGGAGTAACTAGTCATTCCTCCCCTGCAGCCGGAGGCCCTGACACTCTGAATACACAGCGTGGAAATGGGGGTCACTGGGAGGCTGGTTCATACAGAGTCGAGCAGAAAGGGTCTATCCTCAGTGTCACGGCTGTTAAGACGACTAGAGCGGTGTCACATATTGACTCTGGTATGTATAGAGTGTAGGTCCAGCAATTCACCTCAGAGTTTAAATGGTAGAAGGAGCTGGAACTACTTTATTGCTGAAGCAAATGTTGTGGTTAGAGGCCGGAGGAAGTGGGACTGCTCTACTTCTCCAGCATGCCAACAATTTCTAAAAGCCTTTATTGAATCTGCAGTACCACTACTTCAATCCTGATCGAATCAGCAGCATCAGTGCTTGTGTACAATATAAATGTGCAACATTGGAAAACCAGTCACTTTAGGCAGCACTGTAGGTCTTTAGGGGCATGAAAGAGAGTGAATTTGTTAAAAACAGCCTGAGGATTATCTGCACAAAACACGGCATCCCCTATGACACAGGCAATTTTGGAACATATAAAACCAAGCATTTTCTCAAAGGCTTCCTTGGGCAACTGCCTGCATTTTATCTCATTCACTATGATTTCACATTTTCCAGCATGTACTGCATGTAAAGGAGCACTCTTTGAACTCCCATTTTAGCAAAGGAGGTGTTGAGAAAATCTGTTTGTATGTTTCAAAATACATAAATATGAGCCAAAATACACTCAATCACCACTTTATTAGGTACACCTGTACAATCTATTGTAATTCAATAGAATGGGGGTGGGGGCCCTCAGTGACCTCAGTGCTAAAACATATGGCAGAACAGTTGTATTGGATTGTACAGGTGTACCTAATAAAACGGTCACTTACAGTAGATTTGTGCATGTAAACTAAATTATTATTATTATTATTATTATTATCTCTTAGCACATTTACCAGCTTTATTAATAACAATTAATACATGACTTATGAGCAATAACCATTGCTCACATTTGGGAATTAGTGTAACTCAGCACTTAGCTAAGTCTGATATACACATTTCTTTATGGTAAACTAATGGTTTAAATTAACAAAGTCCCATCAACAGTACTGTGCAGTTATATGAATTTATCTAATGCTAATGCCCAGGATGCGGATATATGTTGAAACATGCAGGTATCTCTAAGGACTTTCTAAGTAAAATGTGAAATATATTTTGCAGTTTGGGTCGTTACCTCCTGGTGTCCCTGTTCATGAAGCAGCTTGCCCAGGTTGTACAAGCAGCTGGTGACCGAGCTCTTGTGGGCGTGGGGGTCCTTCAGGTTCTCATCTGGGATATCAGCACAGGTCAGGAAAGTGCGCTTGGCCTCATCTAGGCGAGCCTGATTCATCAGGATGATGCCTGTGTTCAAGTAGGCCGCTGCCGGGAAAACAAAACAAGGAGATTAGTGTTAGTTCAGGCAAGTTTGGCTTTCATCAGCTGATTGGATCAGCTGTTTCCTTCATCCTTAAGAATCTGGCTTTTAGCTGACTAATAATAAAACATAACATATCAAACATGTTACTCTTTGATATGTCCATTGCTACAGCAACTTCCTCCACTATCCCAACCTCTGCCTTATGTGATATATAAATGTATTATAAATATTGATATATTGATATTGATTTAACTAAGATTTAATGTTCATGTATGTGTTTATTAAGAGGGGTGTATTAGCTCTCCCAGCAGTATCCTTGTTGCTGCTTGGATTCTTTGAGAGCTCCCTCAAAGAGAAGAACCTTTTCCCGCCAAATCTCTGTGCATCGCCATTTTCCCTAAATGGTAAATTCCTTGAGATTAGTGTCTCTCACTGACCTGAAGCCACAGAGACCAATGGTGCTGAAAAGATGAGTAATGACCATTGGGCCATTGGAACAATAAACCATTGTTGATCATATTCACACTGTACTGCATGTTTGACCTTTCTGTGCATCCTGTAGGATACTTTGGATACTTCAAAGAAGCAGTCAAAGACAACATCTAATGATCAATATGTAGCTGGAGAGTAGTCTCTGTGGGCCTGCCTCTCTAAACAACTCCCTATCAAGTCTGGCTGTTGGAATAAATTAACTTGATACAGCAGATCAATCTGGGAGGCTCCTCTATAGGGCGTTGACGTATAATCAAGTTAAAGGGGTGTGGTTGAGAATCAAACTGCCTTTTTTCCCCAACAAACAAGTTATCTTCTTCCTCTTCTGTCCTTGGGATTTGTTATCACAAAAGCTCACATTATTTTATTCAACATCCTTATACCTCACAGTCGTATCTGTCCTACATGGTGTTGCATTTGTTGGTCAATATCTAGATTTTTTCCATTGCATGGATCCGCATTGAAAGCGGAACAGATAAGAAAAACCAGATAGACAAAAGAAAGCTATTTTTTTCCAATTTCATCAGCTTTCTAAACTGATTTCCGGTATGCAAAAAATGTGACACGGATCAATAGCACTTCATCACAAAACAGGATATCTCTGCATATGAAATTTAAAAAATGCTACATTTTGTTCTAGTTAGCTCCCAACTAGGCAGTGAGTAATGGCGTAACCTTGAAAAAAAAGCTTAAACTGTCACATTCTAATTCTGCCTTCAACATTTCTGCTGCTTTAGGTAATTAATTAACCTTGTTATCAGCTATAACACATTGAATAATTGCACGCTGAATGGAAATTTTCTAGTCTAACCGTGATCTTGATTAAGTCGATAATTAATTCACGGTAGAAAGGAAGAGACATTTAAGATTCTCTGTTTATCTGTCATTGACGGATGCCTAGAACAATGGGTGGCTAATTTATTGCATGATCAGATAAGACTGTGAGCGATTTGTACTAATCAGGGGGGGGAACCTGCTGAAAATTACACTGTACGGGAAATTTTATTCCAGGAAAAGCAAGAAAATTGTGGTGAATTCTCATAGGAAGGAGAGGAAGAGTAATGAGCAAAAAAGAGGGAGAGACACACTCAACACTGAGACAAAGAAGTAGATGTAGGAGGGAAAATACAAAATGAGAGTGTCACGGCCTGAATTCATAATAAATGACATCATGCAGTTGCTTGATCTGTTGACATGACTCGGCTTCGTAAGCCAGTCAGACATCTGTGTTGAATGTTGAAGTCAATTGTATACCCACTGCCCTTTGCCACCTATTCCTCTCCCTTCGCATAACCACAGCCTGTGTTCACTATTGCCTGGACACAGCACAGCCACAACCACAAGAGCTGGAGATTGTCAATAAAAAAGAAGAGCTGTACTTACAAGCCAGAGTTGGCCGGCTCCCAATGGCCAGCTTATAGTAGTGGAGTGCCTCTGAGAACTTGTTGCTCTCCTGTAGCAGCAAACCGCTGCAGACAGACAAAAGGAAAGATGGTACAGGCAGTTTAGAGCTTAAAAAACTTAAGAGGGGAGATGTTAAAAATTAGAAAGACCTCTGTTAGGATTAGACAAGAACACAAGCAGCTGATAAAACTGAGGAGGAAGATTTAGATCTTAGCAAACCACAGACATTTGAGAACACTGTGAGCGTTGGCTGTGGATGTTTTGCGCTTTCCCCTCAGGCTAAAACAGTGTCATTAATAAACCTGTCAGACAGACAGTACTCTGGAGAATACAAGACAAGACGACACTTCCCCCGAGAGAACAGCTCTGATCAATGGACACATGTATGTAAAAGGAGAACTCGTCTATTTGTTCGCACACACTCCAAAGTCATTGGAACAGCTATGAGAGGTGACACACTTAAAAGAAAATCAAGTACCCAAGTACAAAAGCCCGCTCTGAAAGGCAAATGAAGTTGAGCATTATGGATAAGAAAATATAAAGTACAACACAAAAATATGAACTCACAGGTTATACAGCATGTCAGCCATGTTGCTGCGGTAATAGAGGGCATTTCTGTACGCCTGTTCAGCCTCCTCCATCTTGCCCTGGCTCTTCAGGACATTTCCAAGGTTTCCCCATGCTGACAGGTTACAAAAGAAAAGGTTAATCGAGCAGAGAAAAAAAGGGCAACAACAACAACTTTTTCAGAATCTTAAAAAACTGTTAGATTAAAGCAGCAGGGGAGGACGTTTCTGTGGCAAGAAATCATTTTCTTCTTGTATTCACAGCCACTTACTGACATGGGTTCAGCGTTGTTCAACCTCTAAAGAGAATGTTGTCCTGCTGCAGCTCGTATACCAAGACATTACCAGTAAAGAGAGATGATACACCAGGGGAGGTTTGTGCCACAACCCCAAGTCATTCCCATGACAGCGTGAATGAAAAGAAGGCCACCACAGTGCCACTGCACAGCTAATGGCATTAGTGTTGAATGGCAGTAACTGACAGGTGAAATAGGGTTGCTTTTGTACATTTTGTGCAGAGACTGTGGAGTGTGGAAATAAATGTAGACAGGGGTGATTAGCCAATGCTGATTGCTATGTAACATAATATCATCACTGATCTGTTTTTAAGGTCATTTTATAGTCTGCACAAACTTGACAATAATTATGATTCCACAGAATTAATTTCTCAAGAAAAAGTAAAATAAATTAAATACACACAGACAGGCCTAAAGAGGTAGTTGAGCATATTACTGATATGACTTAAGATATTGTTTTTTCTTGCATCTCCACTTGTCATATTGAATAGGAAGATACAATCCAGGCTCATGCTGTTTTTGTTGACATGTGTTCAAAGTGCTAAAATATGCAGTGTGCCTTTAAGCAATGTATTTACAATATTTAGTTGTTGAAAAACACAACATCTATGGAATCCCAGAAGAATATTCAGTATAACAAGCAGAAAAGCAACCCAAAGCTTCCTTCATTCAACTGTGCATCCAGTTATCCACAGATGAATTTATGAAGTTTCTTTTACAGGAAAGAGTTGCTTTGTGTATCCTGAAATTTCACAGTTCAGACGATCCAATGAGTGTGGCTGTGTTTGAGGTTGGGTTCTGTTCAAATTTCATATTAGCTATAATGAATGTGAGTCGGAGACATTGCTGCTGCTCTGTTCGGCTGATGGCCTACCAAAACAAACAGCTGTCATGCCTCAGCTTCGCTGCAGAATCTGAAAGGGAAATTAGCTAACACAACGCGTCCCGCTGTTGCCTTGCAAGTACCCTGCCCTGCTTCCCTCCTCAGTAACTCTGAGAACATGGAATCTGTGTCTGATGACCTTGAATGAGATGGCTATTGAATATTTTATCTGCTGTTTATCTGCTGGTGCCAATCAGAGACGAGTGATGGTGCCCTTCCAAGTGAGACAGGGCATCTGGTGTCATTAAACAGATTGCATGCTGGGTGTAAGAAGATGTGTGATAAAGAGGTACAGTAAAATCTATGTTTTTAAGAATTGATTTAGCCTTGAGTAGTACAATTCACACAAGTCTCATTTTGTTTCTGGGGAGCTGAGTTCAACTTGTGAGCACGTGTATATTCTGTGGTAAGGCTGAGTGATGAAGAGAAGACATTTTGAAGCAGCTTTACTTTTAATTATTCAGGTGGCAGTAGAGAGACAGCACACATGATCAAATTCAAAACACTGCCTAAAAGCTGGCACACTATTCAGACAACTGAATATGATGGATGAAAGAGGTTTTGGTGTTGGAACGTGTATAAAAGTCCATGTACACATGTTAGAGCAGTTGCACCTGTGTGCATGCTGATTCGAATGAAAGCATGAATCCGAGTTAGGCCTTACCTTTAGCAGGATTGACATAAATCCCTGACTTGTAGAGCATCTCCTCATTCTGCCAGTCCCGGTTCCTCAAAACAGTTTTTACACTAAAAAGAAGAACCACGGCAGCGCTGCAGTACACCAACATCGTCCTGGTGGACCTGCGTCGCAGACGGACGTACAGAGACCTCATCCCCACTGCCACCAGCAAGCAAAAGCCCATGCTGGGGATGTACAGTACTCTCTCTGCTATCACAAACCCCACATAGAAAAACAAGTTTGTGGCAGGGAGGAAAGGGATAGCCAACAGGCCTAGAGAGAACACCACAACATTTTCACTGGTGGGCAGTGGAGTCCTGCTCTCATAGTGGTTCTTGGTACCATTTTGTGCACTATTAATGTGAGCGTCTGTGTGGGAATTGTTCATATGTTCATGATTGTTATATGGGTAACCGTGTCCATTACTGTTCCCATTTCTGCCATTAGTGTAATGATGCGCTTTGCCATTGGTGAACTTGCCCTTAACCGTCTGGTGCATCCACAGGCTGAACCAAGCCAGCAAGAGCAATCCAAGGTAGAATGCGACTGTATGAAAGTTCCTCCAATCAGCAAGGCTCCTGATCAAAGGCAGGGTGTCCATTGACCAATCAAAGCTGAGCGTGTCCGGGCAAAGGAGAAGCCAAAAGTTGATGGCAGGCAGGTAGAAAAAGGTTAGCATCCTGGTGAGGAGCGAGGGTGAGTCGGCTGCTGGGTTGTCGGAGTTGGAGAAGTTGGGGGGTTTGTTACCCATCCAGTAGAAGCGGCAGGCCAACAGGACAGCTCCCCAGGCTGCCAGCAAAAACACATTCAGCAGCAGCTGGACGTTCTTTCTCTGGAAGACAAAGAAAACACAGAAACAGGGCTCAATCCACTGGAAAGGAAAGGAAAGGAACAACAGTTGGAGAAAATATACTGCACATATGAGAGTATCAAACCAAACCTAGTTTTCTGGGTGGTTGTAATATTCGTGACTCTTGGACCTTTACATTTACCCTGACTTAGGCTATGGATTGGAAATTAATCAAAGTCTCTCTCTCAAGAATAAAATGGCTACTACATGGCCACGACAGTACAGCTGAGTAATGCCATCTGGAACAAAATGAGTGTTCAACGACAATTTAGAAGGTGTTGACTAAGCAGAGTAGCTTTGATATGTGTTTAATCAAAATGTTGTGTTTTGGGTGCTGTGATCTTTTTGGAAACGTGAAGCAAGTTTGGTGCCATCTTTTTCTTTTTTGTTATTGACTCTTTAAACCACTTTTTAAGCCAACCAAGAAGAAAAAATAGCATGTTAACTTTTATTAAAGCCAGAACATTCACACTGAGTCAATTCATCGATTGTTCATAAATTAAGGTGACCTTACATCATAACTTTCTTTCCTCCATGGCCTCTACAGACATCAAAACAAACAACTATATGAACTCCATTCATCATATTACAGACTTGATATTAAACACTTTTCCAAATGCTGTGTGGAAACGCTTATGAAATGTGTTTGGTTGTTTAAAATTTTGCTGGCAGAACATTGAAAAATGACTGGACATATTTTACCGCAAGCATGTAGGACCAACTGACCTTTCTTATTGTGTTCATGATGGAAATCCAACCAACCGACCAAATGTTTTGCTTTTATTAAAATCAGCGTGCACAGAGACGTCCACTTGTGTCCTACAGTATTAACTTGTATTGTGCCTCAAAAATGGGAAATAATTCAGTACCACAGAATGTAACAAAATTATCAATACATGAACTGTGCAGCAATGGCTTGTTCCATTAGTCTCAGCAGTGTGAATCTAAATCTCCAGGGCATCATAGCACTAGATGTATTTCTTCTTCTTCTTCTTATTTATTATTTTAACTGAAACCCAAGGCAACACAGGCTAACCTCACATTACTTTTATTCCAGAAAATGTCTATTGCCACATGTCAAAGGGCACAAACATGTCTTATCTGTGATCATAAACTTCATACCACCACTGCTTTAGGGGTGTACTATTGATTTCCTCGCCTGTCCATTGTCATTTACAGATTGTATCTGTGAAGAGCGGCTTCAGTAACCTCTGGGGACATCTGACTGCAGGGGAAAAAGCTTTGTTGTCTGCTCATGATCACTGCTAACGCAAAGAGCTGCAGCCCAACACCCAGGTAAACAGGAAATAACACCATGACAACACCATGAAAATGATCTGCAAACAACTAATTATGATATTTGCTGTAGTGCAATAGAGGGAACAGGAATGCCTGACAATGCAATGCAATCAAATACAACAAGTTTATTCAGTGTGTTTACTGAAGAGTGAAAGAAGAACTCCTCTTCATAAAAGGTTCCTTTCCCCATTTTTTTTTGCGGCCAATAAGCATATGCATACTCTCAAGTGCATTTGAGCGGCTAAATTACCACACTGTGGAGCTGAATATTGGTATACAACATTCTTAGCACAAGCATGAAATAAAAACACAACTTGTATAAGGTCAGCTCTGTCAAAAGCTTCGAGGGAGACATGACAACAACCCTGTAGTGCTTCAGTATTTCATGAGGATTTGCAACTGATGAAGCTATTCAGTCGCTTGGCAACAAAAGGTCATCGTTTCAATCCACATCACCACTTCTCATTAATTTGAGAAACTGCCAAAGGTGTTACATTCAGCTCCCCATGAATGAAGACAGGAAATAACAAAGTAAGATATTTTACATAGTATAGAATATATATACTGTATAGAGTATAAAGTCAAAGAGCTGTGAAGGGACCTAATGGATGAACCATTTCAACCAGTCAGCCATAATGAATCTACTTTAGCTGGAAACCCACTGTGACAACGAATGTTTTAACATAAAAACAAAAGACCACAGCTAGGCAACTGAATAAAAAACATTGGAGACTATGCCAAACTATCACAATTATCTCAATGTTTTTAAAAATAAATAAAAAAGGAAAAGTACTCACATCTGTCAGTATATACTGATACAACTGATAAAAGTAAAAATTGGGGTTTTGTCATGTGAAAATTCGATGCGAGTGACTGCAACTGTGCCAGTTCAAGTGAAAGGCTAGCAACAGAACGCACATTGGTCATGAAGCAAAAAAAAACATATGTTCAAATGGTCTTAATAATAATAAATAAATAAATAAATAAATAAATAGGGCCCACTTCCTGTCAAACAAAGGTTAATACCATGCCTATGCATCATTTTAATTAGCCCTCAGTGACACTCAGGATCTATGTTGCTGCTGATTCACCACTGAGGCGTGCTTAAAATAAACATAAACACAACCATGAAGACTGGATGAGATAGATCTTTTTATACAGGTTAAAAGAACATTTTGGGAAAAACACTTGTTCCCATTCTTGCCGAGAGTTAGATGAGAAGATTGAATGGTATCAATCTTCTCATCTAACTCTCGGCAAGAAGCGTATTTCACAAAATGTTCAACTCCTTAAATACTTTACAAGATGCAATCATCTTGACTTGTCTTCTCTCCCGTTAGATGTACCATTCATATGATATGAGATCTAAAATAACATATTCAACCTACTCTGACAAACCATAACCTGACAAATACAAATAGTTTGGGCACAGGTGCACAAATGAAAAATATGCTTGTCAAATATATTGTAACAAACAGATAAAGTTACAGTATAAGATAAACCACCAGTCCTTCAAAAATACCACTCCCTCCTAAACTGTCATCTGAACTTCATATGAACTCTTGGGATGGACGGAGATGACACTCTTCAAATCTCATACACCAGGTTTCAATGTGCACTTTGACTCCATCCCTAAAATCACTGGAGTGGAGAAACTGAGGTCCTGTGGCCACTTTTTTAATCTAAGCAGGTGAGCATAAACTCTACAAAGAGATGAAGTGGACTGAAGTGGTCTGTGAGGTCCAGGGGCTGTACTTTGTGCAGACTTTGCCAGAGAGGCTTGCTGAGCAGTGTTAATACATCTCAATCACTGCTTCAGGGAGATCCAGCTTGGATTTTCGTGGCTCTTCTACAGGCTCTCAAATCCCCTCTCTGGCCAAACGAGACACCACCTCAAAGTTAACTTAGAGCACTCTAGAGGAAAGACTGGAAAAAAAGCTTCCTCTATTTTTGGAGGGAACAGGTCATCTGAAATTGGGTGTTATATGGACGGGGCACTGTGCCAGCTTCCCTACCAGACAACACCCTGATCTCCACTGGACTAGTTTCTGTGCTGTTTATAGCTGATTGTTGCAGTACCTTTGATTCTGCAAAGCAGCTTTGCTCCTGCTGTGATGAGACCACCGTCCGTAGGGCAATGACTTAGCATGTGTGTTTAATGTTGTTGTGTATACACCTCTGAAGGCCTGAAACTGATGAAGCTGACAACAACCTGGCACCGCTCCTAAACATACTCATACCTGGCCCTGTGACAAACAGATATGTCATCCTGAGTCTTCCCAGATGCAGCACACACTCAGACACCACCACCTTAACCACATCCATATGTCCATGCTGAGGACTGAGGTGGTGTTTCATTTGCATTCTTGTGCGGCACTTGCACATTGAGATCTCCCTTTTTCTATGCAGAATAAAGTCTTTGGGCAGTGTTGAAAACACAAAACAATCCTTTGATTGCACTTCAGCACACATTTGTAACCCCACTGCTCCTCCTCTTGGCCTACTTTGCCAACTGCTCTGACTTTCTAAGGGAAATAAATGTGAAAGCAAAGAAGTATATGGGCAGCAAGAAAACAGGAAGTGCTCTTGATATGTTCTGGAGGACACATTACTGGGGGGACAACATGAACCCCAAGTCTATTATCTCTTGAATAAACAAACATGTGCATCCTCCCTAATATGCCTGCGTTTAATATGTCTACCATTCAAAAGCATAAGTTCAATTACCAGCCGGGCAACGACTCCCCGGGTTCTACAGCTCTATTATGTATGAAAACCAAGACATTCTAGCTTTGTGTCTTTTGTCTATAATCCAGTTTAGTTTGAAATAAATGGTTTAGCACAACCCCGTAGGAGGCAGGAGAGCAGTGTTTTTTTTCTTCCCTTTTGTGTTTCAGGCGCAATCAGTTCAGAATTGAAACAATTTAACCTTTATAAGGCAGGCGTGTGAATAAAATATCCTTGGAGATGAAATGCAAAACAGGCCAATTACAGAATCCCTATTTGTGCCTGTGCCTGCCTTCCCCCCCCCCCCCCTCTACACTTTGATTAGGTTGAATTGACTGAGAAGAAAACGCAATCTAAAAAGTTTTTTTAACATCCACTAGGGTGTTGTGAAAGAAGGTTTGTGGAAAAAAAAATGTGGAAAGAGCTCAGAGAGAAATTGAATTAATTAGTTTGGAGAAATAACTCTATTCTCTGGGTATACACAGCCTTTTTTGCATAATTGGCTGATGCACACCAAACCATTTTAAGAACAATCCATCACACGACACATCTAACTAGCCCATCAAACTGCAACGCCGTGACTGGCTCACACTCCAGCGAAGCACCTCGGAGAAAATCCTGTGAAAGAAGTGGCATGCCTGACCTATCCCCTCCTCTTCATCATTACTGAGATCAACTGTCTGCAGAGGGTCTTTCATCAAGATCCTGCTTCACATTGATAGACTTGTAATGGAAGTGAAAATGAGCTCAGGGTTCCAATCACAGAGTATAACCACATTCAAAGCCTTTAGACGTAGACACACACACACACACACACATATACACACACAAACAGAAAGCTAGAATTTGGTAGGGGAACACCAGATCCCCTTTAAAAGTCTGCCTACATTGTTCTACAGGTTTGATGGATGGATATACCCTCGGCTTGTGTCCTTGTCCCTAGACTGCTCAATCGAGTAATCAAGTTTGTGGTTGATGAACCACAAATTCACCACCTATCTTTTCTCCTTCTTATCAGCTGCAGCTGTTTGGAGCACCTCCTCTGAGACAGTAATGAACCTTTGTGTGTAAAAACCTGATTGTTAGCAGGCAAGACAAGATAAGAGCCCTACTATTTCACTTCCTAACAACGTGTTATGGATTACCAACAGCTGGCTCATGGTTTGAAAATGTGATTAAGCTGATGGCTGACAATTTGCTCTCACACACAGAATGTGCTAGCTGTTGCATTTTGTTTTGGCCAGTTTCATAGCCATTTATGCTACAATAAAAAAATAAATTGGGGAACATGTTCTGGCTAAATTTACAGAATTTACAGACTGGGAAATGTGCTTTTTTTTGCTGAGAGTTAGATGTGAGGAGTTGATGAACATGAAGCTAAAGCCAGCAGCCAGTTAGCTAAGCACAAAGACTAGAAGATGGGGAAAATAGCTAGCCAGGCTCTGTCCAAAGATAACAAAATCTGCTTACCAACACCTCTAAAGCTCATTAATAAGCATGTTATACTGCATCTTGTTTGTTTAATCCATACAAAAAGTGTAATAATGACACTTGTGGTTTTATGAGGTTTTTTCTTGGCTGGGCGAGGTAACATCCTGGAGTCTCTGCTGGTCGCCTGGAAACCTGACTGCGATGACAAGACTCCAGGCTAGCTGTTCTCCCTGTTTCCAGTCTTTGTGCTAAGCTAAGCTAACCGGCTAGCTTCATATTTACTGTACAGATATGAGTAATATCAATCTTCTCATCTAACACAGCAAGAAAGTGATTAACTGTATTTCCCAAAACGTCTAACTCTTCATTTCAGTGTGTAACATTGAGTTTTGATAAATGTAAAGCTGAAAGGTTGCCTCAGAAAGTTAATGAACACCCAAGAAGTGTATCTTAACAATTTTTATTTTATTTTCACAGTCTACTGTATGAACAGAGGTTCTAGCAAATCAGACCGTGAATCATCTCGCGGCACATGCAATAAATTCACATTCCTCAATTTGTCTCAATCAGCCCTGTCATCACTTTAGGCTAGATAACCCTCTATAAATGACTGTGTGTAGCTGCAGTGTATTGTAACTGCTGGATTGCAGGCCACATGGCGCGAAAGGTCACGGAGTCAAACCCCATAGCGGACCTGGCTCTCACTGCTCATGATCAAAGCTTTTAACCCATGTAAACCCATCAGAAAACCCACAGAGTCAGCTGGTCTGGCTGGTGGATAGACAGAGCAAAAAGATGGGAGAGGGAGAGGACCTGGCTCAGAAAGAGCAAAGCCCTGGAAAAAAGGCCAGTGATGAGCTTAGGAATCAGTTGGAGATAAAAAAAAACAGACTTTTATTGAGTACGAAACATTAAGATAAGCAAATTAAAAACTGTGCTGAATGTGAAAAAAACCCAACATTTTCTCTAGGTATTAAACAAAAAAAGAGAGCAAATAAATCCAAGCAAGGCAATTTCCAACCAAGACATTGTAAAACACGCCAGCCCATTCATGCTTTCTTGGTCAGCTTTTATTAACCATAATCATTGAACCAACACAGGATCCATTTCTCTTGAAACCTTCACTCAACATTCCAGCTCGTCTCACCATGTCTCCTTTTAAACACACTTATTTTAGATGTCCCAATCATGCTGTAAAATGTCTTCTTTTTATGCTGAAGCCAGATGATCCTTGTTTAGGGGTCAGAAAGGGTCTCCCTCTCCCGGTGCCATAATGAGAGTACATTTATTTTGTCATCAGTGGCAATCAGACATCTATATATTTATAGGTTGAGTTTAAATGGAGAAGTGTGTTATAGGTAGGGCAGGAGGAAGATGAAGGAGGGCCTGAGGCCAACATAACATAAACAGCTAATCAATGGAAAATCCTCCAGTTTGCCAAGTTCTCTGTGGTTAATGAAACTTGAGTTGATAAAATATATGGAAAAGCAACAAAACTTCTCACTGTATTTTCCAAAAGTCACGACAGTTTGGCCTCTTGAAGTTCAGCTTGCGCACAAACTCGACCCGCTGACTCTCAAAACACTTGTTTTATGTTATTTTTCAAGACGTGTGCCGGGTCACACAGCCACATCAAGATCATGCATTGCAATTCATTAAGGTAACTGAAAAGCCCAGAAAATTAAATAACTCTAAATTCATCTTCATTAGAAGTCAATACCATCTGAAGTCATATTCAGAAAAGGCAAAAGCGTCAGGCAGACCAAACAATAAGAACATAATGACAATGGAAAACCAAAGTCGACTCAAAACCCTTAACATTTCATAGGAGATATTTATTGAGTGAAACCACTGTAATGGTTTGAAAAATAAACTGAGTGTTCCTGATTTCTGGTCTTTCGTTTCCCATATTTATTTGTACTGTGAGGGCCAACTAGACTGTGTGACCACTACTGCAAATTTGCTGTGACAAGATGCTGATTCAAGCTCTACGGAGGGGAGTGAAATGTGGGTTGGTGGGAAGTGCTTTGTGCTCCACACTGCTCATGGACTCTCAAGGACTTCAGTGATAAACCAAAAAGAACAATAAATGTACTTCCAGAGTAGTCCTGTATGTGTTCCTGAGGCACATTGCCTGTTGCCAGTTGTATCCGAACTAGATTAGTCATGTCCATGCATAGATTCCCAGTCATTACTATGCATCTGGGAGATCAGAGCCATTGTATTGCAGGGCTTAGAGAGACTGTAAGCTCCTACAGAACATGCATGAATGAGAAGCATAAAGCCAGAGCTAGGGTCCAAAGCTAAGCAGATATACTGTCAGAGGGATGTCAGAAGGTGGATGTAGAAAATTGCTCCGATTGCATTTACTTCTCGAAACCACTTTTTGAAAATAGCTTTCTGGTGTGTCACGTTACGGTTGACCACCACATTGACAGTGACAGCATGCCATTTGTTGCTGTTTATACTGGCTAGCAACAAGCACGAGAGGAGCTCAGCAAACGTAAAAAGATGACTTGTGGTGTGAGATGACGAACAGCAGAAACAAGCATCAACCATAAAGCAGTCAAGGTCAAGATTCAGTCCGAGCTCAGTCATCAAATGATAACGTTCCACTTTTTTACCAGTGGAACCTTAAATGTTTTTTTACAGACAATGTGAAAAGCAATGTGAAGATGTCTAAGAGAGAGTGTGTCTGTTAGGATCCATGGTCTTTGTCTGGTATAGTCTTTGTGGGGTTTCTGGTCTTATTTTGAAATCTTGTCACATGTTTCCACTGTGTTCCTGCCCTCGTGTCTCTGCCTTGAGTGTCTTCACCTGTTCCCCGTTTCTCACCTGTGCTTGATTTCCCTAGTTAGCCTTTCCCTATTTATGTCTGTCCTTTTCCTTTGTGTTCTGTTGGGTCATTGTCTGATGTTAGGTGTTCAGTGGTCCATGTTGGATGCGTTCTGTGCCTCTTGAGTTTTCATGTTCCTGTGTTTGGACTTATCTGTGTTCGCTTGTTTGTCTACCTGCCTGCATTACAAGTAAGGAATAATAAACCTTTGAATGGCTTCCGCCTCAGTGTATGTCTGCTTTTGGGTCCTACTGCTACTGAACCCATACTGTGACAGAGTCTTTGTGAGAAACAAGACTATAGCTACAAGGCTGTGCTTAATGTGGCTATACTTGATATTTTTACAATAACAATGTATCAAATGGAAATGTGAAAACAATTTAACAAAGTTAAAGGGGTCTCTGGTAGTGATGAACCTAGAGAGAATTATCACCCAAATATGCAGTTTCCTCAGCTATACAGCGAGTTCCAGCTCATTGTTTAGCTGTCTGGCCCTTTACTGTTTTGATTCACTCTCAGCTCTAAAAACCCACTCTACACTGCCAGCACCAAACAGCAGAGAGACATAGTTTGTGACTAGCTAGTGATCATAGTGGAGCACTTGGCTACTAAAGAGCCAGATATTTCCCTCAGGAGTTGGTAGAGACCATAAACAGAGCTAAAAGAGAGTGAATATTGGCAACATGACTCCAAATGAATGCTAATGATGCTCTGTAACTGCTCACTGTGTAAATAAGCAACTGTTTGCTAACAAGTTTGCCATACCAACTTTACATGTTGATATGTCAATGTTGTGTTCACAACTGGTTTCTGTTGCCCCCAAGTGGACAAAAAAATCTGTTATTGCAGGTTTAAACACAACATTAATTAGTGTGTTGAACTAAATGCTAATGTCAACATGCTCACAATAACATTGCTAATGTTGAGCAGCTAATCTTTACCATGTTCACCATCTTAGTTTAGTGTGTTAACATGCTAATTTGCCAATTGGCACTAAAAACAAGTACAGCTGGGACTAATCATATGTCATAATTTTGCAGATATTTGGTCATGAACCAAAGCATTGGCCAAATTCATATTTTGACCTGATGATGGCGTTAGATGAAAAGTTCACCATAGTTGTTACAATTCATCCTGGGGGAAACAAGAATGTCTGTAATTGTAATGGCAATACACCCAATAGTGATGCGGTGTTTCAGTCTGGACCACTGCTAGACATTGTCATTGCTAGAGCCATGTAGCTTGGCCAGTTAACTCCGAATACCGAAAGGGCACTGCTTAATTTGTAAAGGAATGGAGCCATAGATCAGACTTATATAATCATCATAAAATCATAAAGTCACTTAAGGACCATGGAATTACTTTAATTAGTAGTTTTCAGCAAAGATGGTAAATCAAAAATGGTCACAGAGAGAGAAATATAAAGAGCACTTGAGAGGGGATGACAGAAAAAAAAGAACAGACAAAAAGAAAGAGAGAAAGAGCCTGAGAGAAAACCGAGAAATCTTTAATGTTGTGGGAGTATGCTGGGCATGCCAGACATCTTTCTGAAGGTCTCTGGGCGTCCACATGTCTCCATGCAGGCTTGGACTCACACAAGGGAATGATAACTCAATTCAACACTGGTATGCCCCGAGATCACCAATTAATCTGGGGATTGAGAGAAGAATTCACAGATGTGCTGCTGGCACAGAAATCAAGCACCTCTGCTCTGTGACAGGATGGTGAGATGGAAATCCAAAACTTTTCTACTTCTAATCAATTAGATTCGTTCAACTCTGTAGAGGGTTTTCACAGCCAAACTGAGTAGGATATTATGCTGGAGATAAAACAAACTGCTATGTAAATTTGTATAAATAATACACCTACCTACAGTTACATCATGTGTCTTTTGGGAGTCAACATGCTGTTGATCACAGAACCAAGCCTTGCTCACATGTAATGAAAGGATTTAATCAATGTGAGTCTCAATACTACTGAAATTTCTTTTTACAGATCCTATTGTGGAGGAGGATTCTTTCCACAATTTGCATCCATGTTTACAACCGGTGGATTGTCCCGTGTGGCTTTGCTTCACGCTGGGATAATCAGTCCAATGTGTCACAGAAATTAGAATTGGGTGTGGGCCAGACTCCATTTAATCCACACGGTTGACTGAATGTTTAGGGACAAAAACTTCAACTCAGCAGCTAAACAAGAAGCAATGAAAAACAATTAGAGAGTACTGTAAGAGCAGGAATGAGGGGAAAAACAGCTGAAGAGCAGCACTCTTTCATGGCTGCATTAGCATACCCAGCAATCTGAATGTGCTTAATCACAAAGGTTTTTGAAATTAGTACATGTCAAGAGAGCTCCCTGGCTGCTCATTTATCACTTTGTTTAAATGCGCGCTGTGATAGTTACGAGCATAACCTGAGACGGTAACAGCAGACCTAAAGTAATAAAGTAGATAATGGATGAATAAAAAAAGACACGTGAAGAAGGAGTAGTTCGGGACTGAACCCCTAGCGGACCAATCTGTTTATCATTCAAAATTCACAATGTCTTCTTTGTGTTAATTTCACATAAGACATTTTTTAATCATAAAATCATGTCCGGATTTAGTAGATAAAATAGCCATTAAAACAACAGTAAAATGAGGTCAGCCATGTGCAGTCACACCTGCAGTAAATACTGCAGTTCTTGCAGTGGATCATTTCTGGAACTAAAAATCCAAGTTTAAAGCATCCTGGCTACAGTTATACCTGATGTAGTTACTAAAGGTAATGGGGTCATTCTTCTAGTGAGCTGACCAGCCCAAGGATGAGCAGGATAAGGTGATTTTGCTCAGTTTGCTGCACTGGTGTCAGAAATTCTAATATAAGAGCTAACCAAAGTACTCAAAGTATTTAGTCTATGTAATTAGCTCAAACTTAGAACATAGTAAGAAAAGCAACTAAATTTAATTATGATTGATGCTGTATTAAATGCTAACTGTCCACTCTGAATTCTAATCTTATACTTATATCTCCACTCTTATACTAAAATAAACTAAAATCATTATCATATATATACAGTATATATATATATATATACATACATATATGTCATTATCATCTAGTTAGTACAGAGTGGAAATGAGTTTTTGTTACTATAATACTAGTTATTAAACACAATAGAATCTGATTTGACACAGTGTACAACAAATATAAAATTAGACAATTATGTAAATATATATTAGTATCATATCTACAAATTATGATTTGACAAATCAAATCTCTGTTAACGACTTCATTTTTGGGTGTGACATGACGTGGCGGTATATGGGTGGTGGTGTATCTCCAGGTGGGTTTTGGTGGGCTGGTCTGAGTCTTAATGCAGGAATTGTCCTGAGCCGATTTTTGTTACAACTCCGCCCCTGAGTTCAACCTAGCCATTATTGTCAATACCAACACATTTTTGGTGCTAAAGCTATGAATATTACGGAGGCGTACTCAGTATCTTTTGTCTTTTTCTTGTGTCAGAATATAACAATGCATGTCCCCAGAATATTATTTTTTTTAGGGTAAAAATCCTGTGAAACATAGCAAATTATCGAACCCAATAATACTGATATTCTTTAAGGGTTAGCATCTTTGTAAGGCAGGGTGAAACAACTCAACTCTTAAGCAGCAGGGAAACTTTGGGATACACTGCATTTAAATAAAGAATGAATGTTAGAAACCATTACTGAACAAATGAATAAATAAAAATGGGTATGTGTGTCACTGCAGGTTTCACATGTGCTCAGAGAGGAACCTCTATGACTGATTCATATCCCATGTTTAATAAACGGCCAAAACACCAGCTTGGTATATGGGTCTATCTCTAGTGTGTGTATCCCAAAATAGAGCATCCAGTGGCTGATGGTTCATGGGGAGCGACAGGCCATCTGACAGAAGCACTTCACACACACTCTGCCTCCTGAAAATGTCTACAGCAGACTCTCTTCCTCTCCCTCTCTCTGTCCCTTGGCTGTCCCATCCGTTAATGTCTCTCCCATCCTCAACACATTTTGCTCTTTCGCACATTCCCTGTTTCTCGTCAACTCTCGCCCTCTGTGCTACTGGGAACACCCACGGTGATGATAGGACGTCTGCTGGAAAATGCAGCGGCCCTTTGTAACAGCATGCACACGGGGAATTTCTGCTGGGACTCAACCTATTCAGTTAACAGACTGGACCACTTTGCCTCCAGGAGCCTTTGTGACTATTACAGGACGTGATGAGATGATGCAGCAGAGAATTTGCACATAGCCCTCCATTTGTTTCCCTTGCCTTTGTTTGTTGAAAGTGGCAGTTTGCCCATTCCACATCTGAATGATTTCACTTCTCTTATCCATCTGAAAGATTTTGGCAGCGGTTTAAAGTTTATTAGATATCTATTTATGCTTGTTTTGATTAGGATTCCTAAAAGCCATATTAACTGTACTAAGCATACAAACAACTAGCATGAGAAAATGGCCAGCAGTACTGTAAACCTGTCATAAGGCTTTGAGCTGTTCCAGTTTTCATAGTCATCTTTTTGTTGAGCTTCATGTAATAATAACTCACACAACGTCTAAAAAACTAACTGTTTGTGAACAACTGTGTGTAAAATTATGCACATAATCAAACAGTATTGTTTCAAATGAAATACGCCTTTGAGTTTAATTAGAGGAACAAAACTATATAATAAAATGTAGATTAATTCTGAAATGACACGACATGTCCACATGAGGCCTAACAAAGGCTTTCACTAGTTTTTTTTTTTACTGGTACAGTAGCTGGAAGTGTCAAGTAATACAGTTCTGGCTGACTGATTTTACATGCCAGTTTTGCTGAGACCATAAAAAAGAGGCATAAATAGGAAATATGGTCAGCAACTAAAACAAAGGCCCAAACTATATTTCACTTGTGTTGAAGTTCTAAACTATAATTTGCAAAACTTTGCAAAATGAAAAATCAATTGACCTTAGAATATGCTGGAACTGAAAGGATGTATCAGTTCATTTGAATTTCTTTAGTGTGAGCCTGTTATTTGCTGTAATACTTCTGGGTAACTCAATTATTCCTTGTTAAAGCTTAATGATTGTGGGGAAACAGACAAACCAGTAAATCTATACATGTCTCTGTTAAGACAACCCGGTTTATGCACTACAACGATACTGCAGGACACTGTTGCTGTGGGACATTCCTTTCCAGGACTTGCATAACATGCCACTATCGATTCTCAGACACGCTGGCTATAAAAAGAACAGGGTATGCAATCATTTTCAGCAAGAAGCAAAGCGAGGGACAATGTGAAGTATTTCAAGCCTCATGCTGTATTTCACATTTGTTTTTCATCCCAACACGAGGCTTTGATTGGGGGATTTTTCATCCTTTCTCTCTGTTTCCATCTTCTCACAGTAGGCAAAGTCAGGGTCACGGTGCTGGCTGTCGCCGGCACCCTGCCTATCATGTTCACTTAGGCCTGATGAATGGTAGGTGGAGGCAAACCCAGCTCAAGTCACTTGCCTCATTTTACCCCAAAGCGAAGACACTCAGGGGTCAAAAGACCTGTTCAATAATCTGTGTTTGGAATGTCTTCACTATTACCCTGCTACTCTATGTGCTATTGTTCAAAAACATGAAGTAATAGCATCTTTCATAAACTGTTTTAAACCAAACTTTAAAGGAATAGTATTTGTGTCAAAATACACATATTTGCTTTCTTGCTGCGAGTAAGATGAGAAGATCAATACCACTCTCACGTCTGTATGCTAAATGTCAAGCTAGAGCAGGACACAGTTAGCTTAGCTTAGCATAAAGACTGGAAACAGTTAGCCTGGCCCTGACCAAAGGTTACAAATCTGACTAACAAATTATATCTCCTTTGTTTAATCCGCACAATAACCCGAAAAAAAGACACATTGTGGTTTTATGGAGGGTTGTGTCCGGGACATAACCTTAGCTTCATATTTCCTGTATAGTAAATGAGACGCTAAGGCTAGCAGTCGAATATCTTAGTGGTATCAATCTTCTCATCTAACTCTCAGCAAGAAAACAAATAAGCTTATTTCCCAAAATGTCGAACTATGTCGAACATTTATGTGTTACCTTTTGTTTTTCTATAAATGTGTTTCCATTATGCATAACTGCCCATCTCCATATCCAGACCAGAAGCAGTGGTGTGTATCCCCATGTGAGAGGCAGGGGCACTAGCTAAGCCCACAAGGCCCAATCCATCACACACTGACAGGAGCCATTAGAGCATGGAGGAGCATCTGTGGAGCCCCAGGTAAGAATGTATGGCTGGGCTGTGTTGCCTTTTACCTCATCTAATACACAGCAAGGGTATGTATAGATGTATGCATATTTTGTATGCAGGGTCTATAGCTCACACACACCTCTGGCATGTAAACATGCACTGCACACATACATATGTTCGGAAAGACCTCCCATCTCACACCCCGATCTCCTCCATATGTGACCTCCCTGAGGTCGGGCCTCGCCTCACCAGCTCCATGACACCTGAGTTCTCAGCCCAGGTAAACTCTGTCAGCTCCACCACCCTCCAGACACACACACGCCGTAAGGAGTGACCTTGCGCTAATAGCTGAAGTGTGAACAGAAAATGGGAGGTGTGAAAGGATAAAGTGTGTAAGCTTGACATTCACTAAGGGCCAGCTGGGTCTCGTCCCACATTTGGAAATCATTTTCCAGTGGCTGCGTCGTCGGAAGTTGGACGTGAACAAAAGAAACGTAGAGGAACGTCTCAAGTTTCTCTCTGAAGATATATTTGAGCCCTTGAGTATTCAGGAGGTCCTAGTGGATGTACAGCATTGACATGACATCACCAAGATGATTCCTCTTTATCCAGTTTACACTTTCAAAGCATCAGGTTTCTACATTGTGTTTTCGAAGGGTTGTTCTCATTGTGGTCACGTCAGGAGTGTCAGCCCCTCAGGGACTGTGGCTCACACTGTACCTGTGTGTTAACAATCAGTATCATCTCTCCAGTGTGAAAAGAATTCACTAACACTTTCCCCTTCTGGTTCAAAATGTGGACAAGGACTGTAGCATTATGTGGGCAGAACCGTCTACATTAAAACAAAAGAACAATGGACCCTCGTGACTAGCTAAATTAAGCCGCACATCAAAAGAAAAGGAGTAAATTGTAGTGAAGATGTTTACATTGAATTATAGTGCCAAGCAGGTCTTGTTTTTCCCATTGCTAGGCCAATTTCACTTCTTCAATTGTCCAAACATTTATTTTATTGGTCAACTGACAAAGAAAGTCCTCAGGACAGTCAATTTCTTGTATTGTGCTATGGAATAAACACTGTGAGATCACTTTAAAAAGCATTCCTTCCTCAACTAAATTAGGTGCTCTAATTGTGTTTCACTATCTCTTATTGAAAATGAGCCTATTAACTAATGCTGCGCAGGAAACAGTCTCGTAAATAGCATGTTTTTCCACATAAATTGTGGTTACACCACACACACTCCATTGCCAACTATGTTACATTTGAATGCTATAAACTCATTGCATGGGAGTAGCTCAGTACATAAGAACACATGGCCATAAATGCTTTAATCAGGCACAAAGGGAACTGGAGAGCATCACCACTGTAAAGGTCAGCTTGAGTAAACAATTTAATGACAGGTTGTTTTTTTTCCCCACTTTTGAAGACAGCACATGTCTTGGAAAGAACTAATTAAAAACACTGTAAGCTGTAGACTTACACTGGCACCGATTATTAGCATAGTAAGTGCTGGTGGGTTCAACTCTAAACACACACACTAATGACTGGAGGGAGGAAAAGGAAGGCGGATAATGCTTGCTGAAAGGTACATAGGAGATTATGGGTGATAAAAAAGTGAAATTGCAACTTAATTCCGGCATATTCCGTAAGAAAGAGGTGTCTTCTTTTAAAAGTGCTAATGGGTGACTTTGACTTATCTAAAGAGCATGATGTTTTTCCTGGAAAGGTCACTCGAGCATGCAAAGGTTGCAGTAGATCTCTTAATAAAAGCTTTCCCCACAGTTTGGATGCCAGAGGATGCCAAGAGCTTTGACTCTAGCGTCACCGTTAACCCAACATGTGCTTATTCAATTACTGTCCGGGCACTATTGTTTCCCTCTCGCAGTCTCAGTTTTCTCTTTAAAATTCTTTCAGCCAGCAACGTTCCTGTATGGCTGACATGAACACAGGCAGAAGTAGTCCTAAACTTGTATTGGCTTTTACAGCTGAATGCACTGTATAATGTGGTAAATGTTTAATATTCACAGAATCTATTGGATAATATCAAGCTGGCATGTGTGTGTCTAATCCTTTAAAGGATTTTGTATTGCCCAGGGACAATTAAATTTGATGAATGGAAGAACTGGATCCATGTAAGCTCTGAAGCTGACATTACACAGACAAAAGCCTGCAGGAAGAGACACATGTACAGTACACAAACCAATTATAGTCTATTCAAATTGACAATACACTCTGACCTAATTTAAACACAGCACACTTCAATGTAAGATGTCTCTTTTTTAACATTTATTTCTTTGATTTTGCTACAATCCTTAAAAGAAAAGTTATTCTTTTCTAGGTTTATTTTTACATATGGTTAATTGTAGCACCTGATTCTCCTGATCCAAGGTCTGTTATGCAACATATAACCGATAAATCAAGATAATATCCATGCATTACCTCTTCCCTCTGATTTGTACGCAGAGAGTCTACAGTCTTGATGAAGTGAGTTATGAACCTACATGGAATTACAGTGAAGCTCCCAGTCTCGACTGCCTACAACCTTCAAACCGCACACAGAAGCCGTAATGACACAATGGGAGATTTGCAGCAGATATAAAACTCTAATGTAATTGACTGAGCGCCACAATCAGATAAGCGGGCCCATTTCACCATTTCCAACGCTAAATGTCAAATGACTGCAGCAGAGTGGAGAGCTGTGATAAAATGTAACGCCAGCCCTTTGTGGCCTGTCAGGCACGCAACAAGCCGGGCTCTTTAGTCCGACTGAAAAATGGGTTTTATGTACTGAAACAAGGAAAAGGCTGGGGTATGGTGACAGTTGCTTTTTCATGCTTTTATGCCTCATTTCCTTCTTATCACACAGCATTAATGTTACAATGCTGCTTTCCCATTCATACACTTCAGTTTGGGGAGTTAGTGGCCAAGTCTTCAAGACCTGATAGATCTCAGGCCCTAACCTGAGGGAGGGAACTGTATTCATTTTCACTGTGATCATTTTCTGCTCTGTACACAACTAATGTTCATGCAGGCGGTTGAAGGCTCAACTTGCCCTGAGGAATAACTCCCTTTGCTAATATCATCAGTCAGAGTGACTGCCTCTCTCCATAGAGACAGAGAGAGACGAATGCACACACTGCTGTAGTGGACTGTTTGGCACAAGGATAACAGATCAGGTCACAATACTCATACATATAAATCCATGGTCACAGAGCAGCATTACATTGCAGGCAGACGAGTCTTATATGAAAGAAACCTCCCAAGTTAACGTGACTGAAGTGATGATGACAGCTCTCCGTCCGTGCTTCCTTTTATGTTGTCTGTGGTGCGGCTAAATTACATGCTACCATGACGACAATTGTCAGCTCAAAGTTGCACATTGGGAGAATCAAGCCATATATGGCAGCCTCACTTCCAGAAAAACATGCTGTTTTACAGTCTTCTCTCAACAGAATGAAAAACAGTTAGGCACTTTTGGAAACACTCTGCAAAACAACTGACAACCCGCGCAGTTCCTCATTTCCCTCCTCAATGCAAAGTAAGCCACTTTGAGCGAGCTCTAGCCTCACTTTTCCTCCTTTCAGACTCTATCGAGTGTGTTAGTTTAATTTGTCATTACACCAGTGTTTGTGGCCAGTTCACTTATAACTTTTTGGGCATGATACTGACTGAATGGTTGTAGGGTGCAATGTGGAAATAAGGACATATACCTGCAGCCTTCTTTGTTATAATTTTGTTAAAGTAAAAGTGCCTAATTCAGAGCTTTTGTCAATGTTCATCCAGTTTTTAACTTTACAAATGACTTTGAATAATTAAATCTTTTTGCTTCAATCAGTGGCAAAAATCGTGTCACTAAGCCCGCATTTTTCCGACCATAGAAATATACTGTAGCGAAGTGTAGACCATACTATATCTTGCATTTTCTGGTGCAAAGAGATTGATTTATGCTTTAGTCTCCTCTCGTCTCGACTATTGCAATGCTCTTTAAAATGGACTTGTAATAGTCCATTTTAAAGATTACACAAGAAATGTAATAGATTTCTGCGTGTACAAAAGCAGTTTGCCATATTCTTGACCAAAACAATTAAAGGAGAGCATATCACACCCATTTTAGCAGCCTTACACTGGCTCCCTGTCTCTTTTAGAATGAATTTTAAAATTGTATTCCTAGTTTACAAGGCTCTGAATGGTTTAGCCCCTTCCATACAGAGTCGATTGTCTCTCCCTCAGTACTCCCAGCTCCCGCCTTAGTTCACTCAACACTACAGTGTTAAATGTACCAACAGAGAGGCAGCCTGCCCACAAACATTCGACATGAAACTGTAAACTCCTTCAAGAAACATCTGAAGACTCATCTTCTGAGTCTTGCTTTTATGTCATTTCTTATCGCCTCACTTATTTTACTGGAATATTTTACGATCTACTCTGTTTCATGTATTTTAAATTGTTTCCAAACTTTTTTTATCTTTTAAATGCTTTAAACATTTTTTTATTTACTTTTATGTAAAGAGCTTTGAGCTGCATCATATGTATGAAAGGTGCCATACAACTAAAGTTTCTTATTTAATTATTACTTTTATGATCACCACTGAACAGCATTAAAAACACAGCCCTCTGGAATTCAGAAGCAACACTGGATGTGCCCTGATGGAGCAGAACACATCTGCCCCTAAAGATGCTTGCCAAGTTAGTTAACCACGGTGGCAAACCATGAAAGAAATCTGCAGGGCTTGCTCCATGCCAGAAGTCTAACTATCTGCCAGTCTATTTTTTTTTTTTTTTTTTACAAAGACAATTGGATCAGCAGGCTTTGTCGAATTTCAATCAAAAAGTTGAAAAACTGTCAGCTATGAGGCATCCTCTTCCTCAGCCCTTTTGGCTCTGTTTCCTCTCTAGTCTAGCCATGCCCGACAAGCTATTAGAAGGCCTGTCTGCCTGCAGCAATTGATGGGCCATACTCCAGAGGACACAGGGAGTCCGATAAGGCTTAAATCATGAGAGGACAGCATGGAGAATACGGCAGCAGAGACCCCTGCTCTTCATTTCCACACTAAGCTGAGCAAAAAAAGGGAGGGGCTAGATTTGCTCTTCAATTAAAGAATTTGTGTCTATCTCCATGTCTGTCTCTCTTAGTTTTTGTTGACCCCTATCCCTCCTTGCCACATAACACTGCTGTTTTTTGGCTGGGGCATGCCAGATAGTGACTCGCTCATTGGCTGCTCTGGAACCCTTTGTCACGTTTGTGCACACGTCTTGCTGTATTTATGGGTATAGAGTCACTGATGTCACATTGACAGCAAACAGCTGTGCAACAGCTGTTGATGAAAAAAGGCTACTTTGCTGAATGCTTCAAAAGCGACAAGAAAATATAAAATGGCCATCACTTTTTGTTATCGCAGCTATTTCTTTTGAAAAATGTTTTCATTCTTTTCTCTCTTACTGTGTGCAATGTGAATATACAAGCAAACGTAGGCACACACACACACACACAAACAAACTATAGTACACACAAAAGGAGGAAAACTCCAGAGACACTTGCACAAAATGATTTGTTCCAATGTGCTAATGTGAAACATGTGGCAAACAGCTCACTTTTCATCATTATGTTTTATAAAGACATCATCCATTTCAAAATAATACACACTAATGGGTCGATGAGCAATCAGCTAGTCATTTTCAAATTGGGTTTGGTTTAATTGACTTGTTATTGGTTAAATTCTTAATTTACATATTAGAATTTAGTTTCTTCAGAGAGAAGAAAACATTTTGTGTGTGACTGAAGGTGGAGCCACATGAAGGGACAGATTTGGATTCAAACAGGCAACATCATAAAATTTCAAGTTGCTAAAATGTGCAACAGGCCAGTTTGTTTGGGGTTTGCGCATTAGAATGAGTTTAGTCCTGAGGCAAAAAGCGTTAAGGTTATAAGAATTTAAATTTCAGCAATAAAGCTCCCTCCTACCGATTACTAAAATGATTTTTTCATTACCATAATGATACTAATCATTCTTATCAATTACATTTATCTCAGATTACCCAATAGATGTATTAATACATGCATTCTGCACAGACACAGAAAAAACGATTCTGTTTGCTTTCCTTTCCCAACATGTGTGTTTCCTTGCATTTAATGGAAAACACAACAATCTGAATTGAATGACACAGCTGTGCATACACTGGCAAATGTTTTTCAAATCATATTGTGATGAAAAGCAAACAAAACACACACACATAGTGCACACACAGGCACACATACACCTATATCAACTTTCCACTGCTGTTTGCCAGATTTCTGGGAGTCAGGGAGCGGGTGTAAGAAATCAGACACAAGTGAAAATGCAGCACCACGGGGTGAGAACAAACTGTTTACCTTGTAGAGGAGCATGATGACCTGTCGTAATTTGAGCCTGTGGAAGACGCAGACGTCGTACAGCGCCGAAATAGCCAGGACGGTCACTCCGAGCTCCTTCCACAGCATGCTGCATGCAGCGCAACCCAGGCTGCCCAGGAACCAGGCCACGAGCCGACAGGGCCCGGCGTGGCCCCGCAGCTTACAGTGACGTATGTAGCACAGCAAGGACAGCAAGAAGAACAGGGCGGCACCTTCATCGGCCCGGCCCACGACGCCCGCCACCGCCTCGGTGTGGATGGGGTGTGAGGCGAAGAGCATGCCGGCGAGAAGGCTCCACAGGCCTCCTCCAAGCAGCAGGCGAGCCAGGGAGGTAAACAGGCCTGTCACAGCTCCATGGACAGCCACATTAACCAGGTGGTAACCCCAGGGCTCCAGCCCACCCATAGCATGGTTGAGGCGGAAGGAGAGGGTGCAGAGAGGCCGGTAAGACTTATGGCTACCACTGTGTGTGAGTAAGGTGCCCCAGAAGTCATCGTAGAAGATGTTTGTCCAGGGGGTCTCTGGAAGCAGGTCCTGATTAGTCTTGATAGCACGGCTGTAAAGAGAACAAAAAAGGTTAGAAAAGGACATCTGGGTACAAAAACACATGGTGTATGACACTGCAGATGGAATAATCAAATTAATATTTGATTCAGTACCGAACGCTGATATTTTTGTCAATTCAATGAATGTCACACTGCCTGACCACTTTACCACCCTGCCACATTCAATAAAAGTGCCACGTCTGAAAACAGTCTTTATGGTGTACAGTATTTCTACTGGCAATGCACTGCAGATCCTCCTCCACTGCAGATATTCTTTACCAGTGCAGACTAAGCAGAAAATATAGGTTGCTATGAAATGAATTTCCTTATGGCTTTACCCTGAGAGTGTGGTCATGTGGCGTTCACAAACAGAAAATCAGAGGGCGAGCTTCAAGCTCTGGGCAGCTTTGCCACCACAGCCACAGCTCTTACAGCTGTGGACTCGGAGATTAAGCGAGAGCGCCACACCCTTAACCACAAACAAATACTGGCACGCAGTAGGGGAACGCCATGTTGGCAAAACGCAACTTAGGGAGAAGGCGACCTGTGGTGACAATCGACAAAGCAGCTCAGAGTTTGTCTGCCGTATGCAGGGGACCAATGCAGCAGTGGTGTAAAACAGAGAGATATGTCCATGTTTAAGGACAGACACCAAATGTGTACTTTCAGCCCACCTTGGCAGGCATGGCAGCTAAGTAAGGGGCCAGTTTGACTTCCCCTCTGTCAGGGATGAACCTGCGTGACCTAACCTAATGCTGCTACATCAGCCACAAGCTGTGTGTGTCAGTGGTGTGGGGGCAGCCAGCAGGGGTCAAGGGAAGGAAAAAAAGAAGGCATATTTTTCTCTACAGGAGTCCTTAACGTTAAGTGTTTTCCTATCTTTTCTGCCACGTTACGAGGTGTCTGACAGAGCGACAGGCCTCTGCTGCTCTCACTGGGAGATGGTGGTCCTGATCATTTGAAGGCATCAGAATGAGCCTCCGCAGAGAGACGGTGTTTGGCAAAATCAGAACAGAGGTGTTGTAATTAAAGGCGTGATAGATGGGACATGACACGTGATAACAAGCCAAGTGCACCAGGTTGTAATGTGTCCTCACGGCAGTCACAATTAACACACTCAATTAGTTCAAAGAGAGATGGGTGGAGAAAAGGGAAGAGGGAGCCACAGACAGTACAAGACAAGAAGTAAATCTTTTTATATGTGAAGAAAATAAACATAAATATGAGGAAACTGAATAAATCAAAATAGCAGCTGACTCAACGGCTTCCTTAGCTGTTCTGAAGCTCTTAAGCATAACACTTTACCTTGGCAACTGACACTCAATACCAGAAAGCTCATAGGGAGTTTGGTGTGGTGCAGTGGGGATTGCAGCATTCATTAAATCACAAAATGAGCTAGCTCTCTCTGAGAACAGTGAGCAGAAATAGCCCATCTAAGGCAAATAAGTACAATCTGGCCTCAGGATGCTGGAAGGGGCATAGAAATAATCAGCTGGGATATAATAGAAATGCCTTGGATGTCAGTACACAGATGATTGGGTTTCTCTAGCTTCTCTAGTCAGACTGCAGGCTTAAGAGTCAGTAGCCCAACTCTCCACTTCATGACTCAGATATGCCATATCTTCATTCCACCGCAGGATGCTCACATAAGAGGCATTATGGTTCAATTACATCTCAAAGCCATTTTGGAGACAAGTGCGCTCTTTTTCCATTGCACAGTGCAGTGGAGCCAGTGAGGCCAGATACACTATATATTGCCTCAAAGCCACACCAGATTTTTCTGGCAGCAAAACACAGGCAAAAGCCAGTGCCAGTTGCTCAAAAGCCCACTGTGTTTAGAGCCTTGACTTCCTGAGTTGCCATGCAAGAGGTTCACCTCTCAGATTGTCTCCTGCTTATATATGTCACAGAGGCAGGTGAGCACCTAAAGTACTGTGGTTGACAAGCAGAGAATGAGGGGGTAACCTCTTAACCCACTCTGCAACAACTACTCAGAGCGGATGAATGAGATACACCCTCAGCTGATTTAAGACATTTGCATCATAGTCCAACTAGTCATAGTCAGTCTTCCCAATCTATAGCAAATCATTAATCCACTGCTGGTCTTCATCATCATCAGAACCTACTCCTCTACCAGCTAAGAGGCCAGCTGGAGAGGTAAATAGAGTTTCTGTGGCTGGCCGGGCCCATGTCTCAGTAGAACTGGCGGCAGGGAGGACCTCTCTGTGCACTGCAAACCTTTTCCAGCCGGGAGCACATTCCTCCCCCAGCCGCACCCCTGTGCGCCGACTCCCAGAGGACTGAGGGGATCATGTGGGCATTAACAAGAGAAGCCCCTGAAAAACGTTTCTACCTCCCATTACTCTGTCTCGATCGTCTACTTCTTGTTGCCAGCCTCAATTCCTTCAACAACTTGTCTGAATCTCAATCTGTCACAATCTGTTTGCTTGCCACAATGTGGACTGAAATAGAGGGTGAAGTCAGAAACTAAAGTTTATTCTTGTTTAGAATTTTTCATGTGAGCAAAGGCTTGTTTACTTATGTAAATACAGTGTAGATTATGCAAGAATAGGATAACGCTATTATGTAAGCTTTCTGTGCCTATGCATTATACTGTACACAGTACCACTAATTGGAATAACTGTGGCGAACCCAGAGACCCTAGAAATGGTAACAGCATTTCCTCACCTCAATATTTTTAGAAAAGTGACTTCAACCGAACAAAGATGTGTGAATCCCATTGAACAGAGAAAACACAGACGGCATGGTGTTCATATCAAAGGCCTGACTAACTTTTCTTACAGCTTCACAAAAAATATCACTTTCACTCCAACACCACTTCAGAAAGCACAGACAGGACAAGAGACTGTTCCCAGTTTGTCAAGAGGCTGTCAAATGTCGAAGATTTCTTTATTCATAATCAAATTATTATTTTTTCTTTTAGACCAAAATTGAGACAACAGCCTTATTTATTATTCTATTACATAATTTAAAATTTGCATAAATGATCCTCTAACGAGGGACAACTGCTTACGCACGTGGGCGTATCCCGAGCCCTTTTTGCTGAGTTCAAAAGCATTTCCATGAAAAATGCTCCTGCTATCTCCTTATCTCCTTAGCTGAAAAATAATCACGCACGAGCTAACCTCTTTATCCCTGGAACAGTTTCACTTATAATGTGAATGCACCGGCAGGGTGGAGGAAAAAAAGGGTAGGTCCAATGACTAAAGGATCCCACATAAAGAGGCTATCTAAAATTGAAGATTGATAGGCTTTTCCGTGCAGAGACTAAGCAGCGGTTGCACACAGGAGAAGAGACTGGATATTAGAAAGGAGATTGAAAACCAAGGACATGTCATCAGGACTTTGCCTTTACAACTACTCAATGGATTTGAGATGAGGCTGTGGTGAAATGGAGCTGTATGACCAGAATAAATCCCTTTTAAAATCCCCCAAAGCCTGAAGGAAAAGTACATAAAAATAGGCTATTCTCACCAAAGAATGCATATGCTGGGCGTCTGTCCGCAAATCACACAGAGGGAAAGCACTGATTTTTTTTTAAAAGTGAGAGACACCTTGTGTGAAGGACTTAAGGACATTCAACCTCTTTAAGCAATTATAGCACTCTCCTATTGGATGAGTTTGAGAACGCAAAACAACTTAAGCTAAGGCTATTGTAATAGTTCAATTTTTTGGGAAATACGATTAATCACTTTCTTGCAAAGAAAGTTAGATGAGAAGATTGATACCATGCTCATGTCTGTCCCTTAAATATGAAGCTAGAGCCAGCAGATGGCTAACTTGCAGTTAGCTTACTTTAGCTTAGCATAAAGACTTGAAACGGGGGGGAAATAGCCAGCCTGGTGTTGTCAGAAGGTAACAAAGCTCGCTTATAAACACATTATATCACAGTTGTTTAATTATGTTTTGGCAGTTAATCATTTTTAACATTTTTAACAGTGTGGTTAAAGTTAGGAAAAAGGCTTTAGTCATGGTTTAAAAATGTAATCTAAAAGTTTACATTTTTCTAGTAGCAACCTTTGCATGAGTCAAAGTCTTGACTCTAGATCTTTGCAGTTGCTTCCATGTCAGACTACCACGTTATCCTTTTAAGAAGGGAAAGCATAATTCTCTCTTTTTCTGTACATGTGGGAATGAAACAAATAATCAACCATCAATCTTGAGCCAACAGTTTAAAAACAAAAAAATCACAACACACTAGTAAGACTAATTATCTTACAAACAAAAAAATGACAAGAGGAGACCAATTAACAGTATTCACACTGATTCCACAGTGGGTGACGAAACTAACTAGTGCACAGTTTGGATATTGAAACACTGAAGAGAAAGGCAGCCCTTTAAAATACAAGGCATATAAAGATTTTCATTTGTGACAGCATGTGAAAAGAAAATGATCTCTGGTGGGAGTTTGGGGAAAGTGATCGAAGGTCTGCCAACTATATGTCATCACCCAGCTTCAATATCTGAAAGAAGCACAGTGGTATTTTTAGACTTTTTAGACTGCCCACAGAGACACCGGGGTAGCCCACTCAGTGTTTCCGGCAAGCTCTTTTGTCTAATGTTTCTTCCCATGGGCATGCTAGCAGGTCATTAATGGCATACCTCCACTGCACACTGTACCTAATATATAAAAAAAAAAAAAAAAGTATTTTCCTATGGCCAAGAGTACATATTACATTTGTTTTCTTTACTAAAATGTTGCATAACTAAGGACATAAATTAATAATGATTAAATAAATAATTAAATAATGTCTTAACAACATAATTGTAATGGGTTATAATAGTGGCATCAGAAAAGTAATCCAACTCCCAAAAAGCTAATTTGAAAACATCAATTATTAGTGCAGATGGTGATGGAGATGAAATGCACAAAGACGGGGGGAAAATAATTTGCTAAATGAGAGGGGGAAAATTACTATTTAGGGGCTTTGTTACAAATACTGTAGCTACTTAAAGCACGCATGGGGATATGGATGAGACCCACCATCCACTGGCAATGGACGCCAAGATAAAATGTAATCAAGCAATAACATTTTAAGACTAGCTCAGCTGGGGAGAAAAAAAGAGCCCCTGGGTCCCATTCAACATGGAAAAAAAGTCCAAATTTGTTTTGGCTTACATTCAGAACTCTCCATTTCTGTATCTTCAGGCTAAAATGTAATTAATAACTCCAGTATCAAAGTGTCACTGAATGTTTTGATATTTTAGCTTTAACACGAGGACAGTGCAGTGAATGAAAGACGAGGAAGGCTAGAGAGGATAAACAGTGAAAGCGGTTGTGGGGTAGCTCACTGTAGCCAACACACCACCACAGAGGCCGCCGTAAAATCCCTATTGTCAAGAATGAATGGCTGCTTTCTTCCATTTGACATATGTGATTAGTAAACCTATAATATAAGCTCTTGATGAAAGAAAACAGCCTCAGGGAAGAGCATATTTTTTGACACAAGACAGAATTTTTAATATGAAAATTTCTTCTGCTATTTCATTTTAATTCACTGACCTGAAAATAACCCTCTGTTCCGTAAATATTCACAGGTGTTCTGAGTGAGAACTGTAACATTCACCTTCATCCTTTTTTTTCCGGTCAAACTAACCAATATTATATTAACTTACAGAACAAGAAAGAAAAACTTTTTTTTCACCATTCCTGAGAGCAAATTAAGTGGAGGGTTATTCCTGGTTATGGACACCTGATGCCTCCCTCCATCTTTGTAATTGATGACAGGCAATAGTGTAAGGATGGATGACGATGGCGATGAACAATCAGGATGGCGATGAACAATCAGGATAAAGGCCAAGGATCACGGTAATTAGGGGTGGATCTGGGCTGAATCTACTGTGTCCTCCTAACGAAAAAATACACTTCCTAACAATAAAATGGATTTACAAATACAGGATCCATTGCCTCAAGCTTTGCTGAAAGTGTTGAGTGTATATTTTTGTAACATTCTCAAATCATATTGCAAACCTGCATGCATATAAAATACACAAAAAGAGATCTCACTAAAGGCTCACTAAAAAGTATCAGAGGGTTTTTCAGAGCACAACATGCAACACTGTGTCCAATTCATCCAGCAGCATTCCCTAACTAAATGGAATAGGTCTTCCCTTCAGGGAGGGTATTTGCATTGCTCCACTGGCACAATCAAAACACACTCACTCCATTTCATGGCACAGTAGACGAGCAAACACTGGGACACTGAGACACGAAGTCTGGAGCGGAGCAGGCTCATCCAGCACTGCAGTGTTTTAGCTCGGTGAATATCCGTGCCTGCTGTTTAGCATCCCCGATCAGCCCTTTGTGCTGTACAGGATCGGCACAGTAGGGCATGACCTGAATGCTGATCCCCAGAGCCAACCAGCCAGCCAGCAAACCAACCAACCAGTGAGCCACACTTCTGTCCGGCCAACCAAACTGGCAGAGCAGGAATCCTAGCAGCCCAGCATTGAATCCGATTGTGCAAAGTTGCCAGGGGCATGTATGAGTCCTGCTCAAGCCTCTGATGTCCAGCACAGGCCTTAGGGCCACTGTCCTGTTTGATAAAGCTGTCTGGAAGCCTGCCTCAATTACCTTCTGACCAACTAGACATCACAACAATTTACTGACACGTAAAGATATTGTGTAGGCTAAAGAATCCTTAATTGCAACGATTTTACTTTATCCAAATGGAAACATCATATTTCATTAGGTAGAACACTGTCTAATTTGACCTAACAATGGCTGAGAATGATGTTGCTGCTCTTCATGTTAGAGCAAAAAGCGAGGAGGCAAAAGCATCTCCATCACTGTCCAAACCAGGAGCGTTCTAAACAAATCACCAAATGTCAAAGTCACATTTTCAGGTGTGTAAAGTTGTGTGATGTTTATAGTTGATTCCAGGTGTAAAAGCCAATTACAGGAGCTGCGCTGTGCAGAGCAGATCAGGGCGATATACACTCTGATTATTGTATCTAATAAATCTGTCAGCATGTGCAGGGCTGTGGAAAGACAGAAAAGAGCTGCTGCTTGGTCACCACTGTAGGCCTCTCTCACACACGCACATCCCTCTTTTTCCCAGGCACTAACTCCTCTCTTTTCTTCTGTCCAGACAGAAAGTGTTGCTTTGTATCTGTCACTACATCTTCAACCAACTCGTTAGGAAAGTATGGTGAGCAGTCAGAGGTAAGAACTTTTATTAAGTAAGAAGAGTTACTTCCCCCCTTGAGGGTGAAATTCAATTGGAACCCCCGCACTCCCACATATTGACGCACAAGCACCTGTCTGTTCAAAAAAGTAAAGAAAAAGAGGGAAACAAGACAAAGAGTCTACAGCCATGCTGCTCTGTCTGGCGATACCTGGTCATAATGGTACTTTGAGTTAACGTCAGCAAGCTAACATGCTGATGTTTAGCAGGTATGATGTTTTCCATGTTTACCATCTTTTAGTTTCGCGTTTTAGCATGCTAATATTTGCTTGTTACCAAAAGCCAAACACCAGACAAATAAAACATTTTCACCTGATGATAGTACTAGATTAGAAGTCAGGAAATCAATAAAGTCATTAGAATCCTGAGAAGAGCATGAATGCCTATACCAACTTTCAAGGTAATCCATCCAATAGTTGTAGTACCGAAAGTGGTGGACCATCCGACCCACAGACTGACATTGCCATCCCTGGAGCCACAGTAGTGTAGCCAGTAAAAATATCATATATCATGGGGGACAAATGATTTTTCAAGAAAATTAAAGACAAGAGAACAAGCTGACGAATCACCGAATCAATCATAAAAGATAAAACTGCTATTAAATTAGGAACTGCCAATCAGATTGCTAGAAAAATAATCAGTTGAGAGGAATATATTACTAGAACGTAACGCTATATTTCTCATAAAGTTTAATATTCTAATGACCTTAACCGTCTATATTTAGTTGAATTACTAATGGTCACCAAATTGAAAAATTAAATTTCTCAGTGTCTTTTTAGCCAGTATAACACTAAAGTGGAAAATTTAACCAAACAGGTTTTTATCAAAGAAGCTTCACAGCGTAACAAGAATCAAGAACAAGGTCTTTGTTCTCAAACTAGTTCATCCTCCATGTTTCCCCTCAGCCTGACCCATGTCTAATGGTGCAGTAGTCAGCCAGGCTCTGTTTGGAGGGGGCCACTCCACAGCACTCCTCCTCACAACAGGAGGGCTTTTGTTACACTCTGACCTTTTCGGCTGTGTGGTAATAAATTTGTTTGATTTGTTCCTTCTCTCCTGTTTAGAGTGGTTCTCTTTCACATGGAGAGGGCGATCAATGCAGTGGAGGCCGCTCTTTCTGGGCTTGTGGCCGTGTTGCGTGCAAGACCCATCCAGCCTGGCCCACCACTGGCCATTTAAGCATTCTGGTTTGGGCTCAGAGGATGTTGACCCACGAAGGGGTTCAGTTAGACCCGCACCAGATGGAGGGGACCAGCAGAGTGGGATGGAAAAAATTTTTTGCAAGCCAGAGCTCAGACGTGTATGCAGAGAAGCAACAAATGAGTGAATGGATCGTCTGTCCAGCATTTGCCATTCTTCTTCCCAAACCTTTTTGCATGGAGGGGCTTTACGAGACAAAGGAGCCGTGAAGGATGAGCCTGAATCATGGCACATCAACGCAGAGGCCTCCGCTCACTGATGTTTATTGCATGGGGGCTTAGGTGCAGGAAGAGCCTTTTAGTATGCCAGTGGAGCAGAAAGGAGAAGACATCTTTAGTGCCCTGACCATCTTATATCTTCAGCATTTGAAACAGCTGTGTCTTGTCCCAGTTCTCCCCACAGCTATAAGACTCTTCTGTTTAAATATGAAGATGCTGCCTGAGGGCAGGAGGACTCAAGGAGCGCTGTAATTAGTGGCTATTTTCTAGAAGCCTTGTGCAATCAATCAAACACAAACAAATACGAGAGAGAAACCAATCAGCTAAAGGCACTAACAGCTCAAGAGAAACTAGGCAGATGGAGACCAGGAGAAAGAGAGCAACTGATTACTTTGCTCTTTGCTTAGATCATACTGTCATTAGCTTCAGAACCCTTAAAGCAGACTTCTTGTAGCTTCTCTCTGCTCGCCACAAGGCAACAACCACAACACAGCATGAAAGCTTATTTGGTGAATTGGGACACACACACACACACACACACACACACACACACACACACACACACGCACATACACAAAGAATCATTACATTAATGAATGGCAGCGTTCAAGGATGCAGCTCTGAGTGCTCTCATTAGATCCTCTCACAACAGGCCAGTGTTCTCACACTGCTCTCAACCCAGCTTTTTTTCCAACTCTCCCATTTGGGCTCCAGTTCCAGGCCCTAATTGAAGGCACATGTAGCCTACTCACACAGAGATCGGGAGCCCCCATTGACAGCCACGTGAGCGCATGGAGGCTGTCAGTATTAACATGGAGGGACGGGGGTTTGGTGCTCCTTCTGTAATCAGCAAGGTCTTTCTATGACAGACTGGACTAATGCGCCTCTGATAGCCAATATCGCCGCCTCATTAACTTTTGCTTGCTCTCAGATAGTCAGGGACAATGTGAGCCCATACACAGGCAGGAAATCAGGTTATGGCATGATGGTAATCTGGTATTCATTTTAACTTAAATTGGAAATGGAAAACTAGGCTTTAGGGGGTTGACGCTTATATGTTGCAAAATTAGATGAAAGATCAGCTATACTGTAGCCTACAACTTGGTAAGCAGTGTTTACATGTGCAACTGAAAGCGAGAAACAGATGAATATAAAAGGAAAGAAACAATGAGGAAAGTAAAGCTTTATATCAGGTCCATCTCCATGGCCTGAAGCCTTCTATTAATGCAAAAGGAACCTAAATATCCCCAGCGCCTGCCATTGCGTGAGACAGCACTGCCTTGTAAACCTATAAACATGTCCAAGAGGAACCCAAATAGCCTCTTACGTGTTTTTAAATGCTTTGTCTTCCACATGGTGTCAATTTGCATTTTTGCGAAGGAGCTCATTTACGCATTTGAAATTGGCCAAATCACACAAACCGCACCGCCTCCGTAAACCAGTGCCTGTGCTTTTAACAGACGTTGGATTTCCTCACTTAGTTTTCCATTTAGAAAGTGTAGAATCTCTCAGATACATAAATCAACACACATAAACACATTGGTCTGACAGAACTCCATTCCATGTGTTCAAATCATAGCTAAAGAGCTTTTTAGGTGCTCACTTTCGTCGCACACAGCTTTTCTTTTACGGCACATAAAATCTTTGTCCTCCATTTCAGACAAATGCAAAAATGTACAACTTAACTGTCACATATTCAGGATGTACACAATATTCAATAATCTGAAAAAAAAAAGACGTGCAAATCAGACATTTTACCCTTACAAATTCGGCATACTAATAATACCTAATAATAGATCGTTGTGTCCTGAAATGGACTAAAATGGAAAAGCTCCTCCATTAACAGTAATGTTTCCTCCTGTGTCTTCTTCTCTGTATGGTATTGTCACTCCTGTCACTGCACAACAAAAGACTTTCCCCAGCAAATCTCTTTCTCTGAGTCAATAACATTCAGAGGCAATTTTCTTCAGTTCCCATTGTCGGGCTAAATTGAATTCCAAACTAAGATGCAGCATACACTGCAACAGTCAGCACTATTGGATTTTCTAAAACCATTTGTTCAACACACCCAATAGTGGGTTTACACAATGCCACATTCTACAATATATGTATAATACAAAAAATACAATATAATAAATAATAAAAAAAGATATCAGATATACTGTACATGCTGATGAGGCTGTATCATTAGCTTTGAATAACTGTAGGATGAACTGAACAGAATCAATTGGATAAAATGGGCAGTAATCGATGTTTTTGGCTGAGTCTCATCTTCTGAGAGCAGCTATCACACAACAACAATCTATAGTTTCTCTGTCCTGAGGGGAAGGCCTGATTGTTAAACAGACAGCTGCTTGTATTCTTGTTCCTAACTGGACGGCGTAAATGATCAGAGTCGCTCGATTTCAATATTTCCCAGAGAGGCTTGTGTTGAAATTGAAATATAGCCCCTGGTGTTAATGAAATAATGAGCATACACCTACTTTTTTTTTTGTTCAAGTGAAGTCTGTATTGTAATGAGCCCAATTAAAAACAAATCCTACTACAAATGTGGACGCAAGGGCAGCACATCAGCCTCAGGGGTTTTGAAGCTCCTATTTTTTGGATGAGGGGTTGTAAAAGTTTGGCATGACTGAGACCTGATGTTACAGAGAGTTAGTGGCAATAAAATAACGCTCAGTAAAGCGGGTTGAAATTTTTACATGAGCCAGATAGATATTATGAAAAGAATCTAACCCAGCTCTGTAGATGGAAGTTTTCCAAACCCACCAATACCTCAAAAACTTACTTGGACTTAAAATCTGTCAGATACTACAGGCAGCACAGTGACCTGAATGAGTGGAACAGGGAAAAAAAAGGATTTTTTTTCAAGGTCTCTGATAAAGCTACCCAAGAGGTAGCAGTTTCCCTTTGATGTTTCCCCATACTGTATTCCTGGTTTGCAGCGAAACAACAAAGGACCATGTAGAGTGGAGGACTTGAGTAGACCAGCATTAACAACCACATGTTACGCTTCACTCCTGCAGGTCTGTGCAGGCAGCATGGCAGCACCAGCAAATCAATGCCATTCATATGGTAAACCAAAGCAAACTGGTGAATGATTTCATGAGGTACATAAAATGACAACCCTTTTTACAGTTTAAAATGGTTACAATGAAATCCTAGTCAAAGAAGGATGGGGATTTCATCAAACTCATCATTACTATCCTACATGATTCATGTTAATGAAGTGTCAGGGTGGTACCATCACTAAAGGCCTTGAAAGAAGTTTTCTAAATTAGCAAGGCCTCCAATATAATGAAAAGAAAGAAGAAAGAAACCTCCCTGACATGTGTGTCAAACATCAAAACACTCCACTCTACAGATAAAAAGAAAAAAAGGAAACTTAATAAGCCTCGGCTATAAAGATTTATGGTTTAAAGTCAGAGATGTTAGTGGACGTGGAGAGAGAGGGACATATATTAAGTTTTTAGTGTAGTATCCAGACTTCTGACGCCTATTGTTTGGATCTTTAATTCAGTCAAGAATGATAAATATGTCTACAGGTTTGATCAAAAAAAGCCCTTTCTGGGGTTCATGTGGTCTGTGATGGAGGTTACTCAACCGCTGGGGACTGCTAGGACTCAGGTCTGCTCTGTATTGTTAAGTTGTCTGCAATTAAAGTTAAAATGCATGAGGTTTCAATTCACTAATAATTCATGCACTTAATGTAGAGCAAGTTTTAGAAAGTGCACTACGTAAACAACAATCCCTCACTAAGGAAAAATGTTAATTAAACTTCTTAAAGCAAGAATCTCATTTAATTTTCTCTAAAAGTAAGGAAAGGAATGCTGGGGTTTCTTTACATCTTGTACCCCAATGAATTTATCCAATGAATCATCACCTCAGCTCAATAAACTGCCCAGATCATCAGCAAAACCTCCTGAGCAACATGAAATCAAAAACCTCTTTTCTCCTTCTTTACTTAGGCACATTCACACTGACAGAAAGACCTTGCATTCATTGCATTTCTGGAATACTTGTTGGTGGCATATTGTAGGTGAAGTGAACAAAGCTGAGGGAGTGGACGCTGAGGCACCGGGCCCCCAGATAGGAGGACAAAGGGCCCAGCACAGCTCAGGCTAAGTGAAAGGTCCCGGACAAAAGGCTGAGAATAAGAGCGCTTTATGGGCCGTTTGGAGGGAGAGGACGCAGAGCCGGGGCCTGTGCCCACGCACCGAAGCCCCAGGTCTTGGTGAGCCGCTGGAGCACGACCATGTGTGGTCCATTATCACACCCAGCAAGCAGCGAGCACCACGCCTCCCTCAATGGGAAGACGGATGCCCCCTTGCTGATTGCCCCAAAACCTGGTAAGAAAGGCAAACGGAACAAAGGCACCCACCCCGCTGGGAGAGGGCCATTGAAAAGGTCGCAGGAGCATGCCTGCATGGGTTTACTCTTCTTCAGGGGAAGACAATGGAGCTGACAGGTGTTGGAGGAAGTGAGACAAGAGGACAGGGCGAGAGAAAGGAGATGGATGGGTTTGAGTGTGGATGTGGATGATGAGCTGAAAGAAAGGGGAGACACCCCTAAGAAGCAAATGGCTTCTTGAGGGGAGCACATTTATGTCCTACATTTTGAGTTAGCTTGTTTATTGATGGAGCAAACAATGGAACCCTGCCGAGCAAACATGTCAATGTTGAATTTGGTTAACAGTTATAGACAGAAAGATTGTCAGCGGAACTGTTTCTTGTTTGTGTTTATCTGTTTATAATGACGCCTGACACACAACCACCCTCAAAGTCATTTAACAAACATGTCAATATTTCCAGCCTCACATGCTCAAGCAGAAGGACTTGTCAAAACACGAGAATAAAGCCGTGACTCATCCTTGCGTTTATTCATTTGTCTTCATCCGATCTGACTGTGAACGTAGCAGCCCTCGGGAGCAGGAAACAGATGGAGCCATGTCCTTCATCACATCAAAAAAGCAGGGAGGCAGTTCAGGCCCTTCAGCCCCTCGTCTGCAGGCTCTACAAACATGCCGCCTCTGTCAGCATCAGCTGCTCTCTGAGCTGTTTCCAGGTCAGCTGCCAAAATGGGACAGGGAGCATCTCTTCTCAGGAAACCTTTCCTTAAGGAATCAGGGTCAGTGGCTCTGCTCCGCTGACCTCCCAAGTGCTCAGGATCAGAGATCAGGGGAGAATGGAAGGAAGAACGGGAGGACACTTACGTCATTCCCTGTCCCCTCCCGTCCCGTCTTTGGTGACCAGGTCTCTTACACAAGAGGCTTTAGAGCTGCATTATCTGCTGCTAACAGCAGATGAGAAGGGGGTTCAGAGAGCAGCAGGCTGGTGATGCCTCTCATCAGACGCTACAATCCCTGCCCTGGATGTCCAGCAGGCGATATCTCACAACTGTCACTACATATCCGTCAGCACTCAGCATGCATAGCACATAAACACGCACGCTTCAAACAGCACTCAGCAGCTTGTTGCAGTGCATGATGGATGCCTGGGAGTGGCTTGGATGTGCTCGAGAAGCTTAACAGTAGTCCTATTTCCATGCAACAGGCCGTGTTTGAAAACAGCTCTGATAAGGTCAAATAAACTGCAACACAAAGAATGCTTGTCGCTCCTGGGCAGAGTGATGTGTCCCACTGTTGTAAAATATGATAGTAAATATTACACAGCTGCAAAAGCTACATTTTTTAAAATCCAGGCTGTTCTCATGGTAGCATTAAAGTAATAAAATGAACAAGTCAGTCTACCCGTGTGTTCACACTGTGAGTAACAAGATCAACAAGTCACCAGAGGGCAATTCATTTCTTGTGGAGCGCTGAGAGAGCAGGGACACACAAGCTTGTGCAGGAAGCCTGCAGGCTAAGAAAACCCACCCTGTCTGAACTTTTTTAAATGGACATCAGTCATTAAAAGTCAATAGATTTCCATGCTCTCTTTGTTTCAATGTAATATTCAAAACACAATTTAAAAAGATCCTGATTACAGTTTTCAGTTACTTTTATTTGTATTTTTTGGTTTATTTTCTATTAATGCTACCTAATTAAAGCTTTCTAGTAAGTTCTAGTTTAATTAGAACTAGACCGACTAATTGGCCAAGCCAATATATCAGCTTTTTGCAGATATATCAGTATCTGGGTTTATGTCAGCATAATAATAAATAAGAGATAAGATAAGAAATTCCAGTATTCAATTCAATTCAGTTTTATTTATATAGCGCCGTATCATAAAGTTATCTCAGGGCACTTTTTCATAATATAAATCATAGTATAAATCATGTAGCACAATTGCCAAACTAGGTATGTGTTTGTGCTGTGTTTGTTCTGTGTTTATAATAATATACTGTCCATAAGATAATATTTTTCTCCAGAAATTATGTTAGAAAAGGTGTGGGTCATATTATCATACTAATGAATGCTAGGCTTGGCTAGCGAGTTTCTATAAGTCTGTTTACAGTGTGTCTTGTAGACTTAGTCAGGCCTAAAAGTTCTTAGTTCAGTTTAACCTACAGGAGTTTCTGACAGCTTATGTAAGGTGATTAGCTGCAACAGAGGAAAACAAGGTGAAAATGAGTCAACGTTTTTACTACAGACATGGACTGAGGTCCGGATCTGTCAAGCAGCCAAGAAACACCGGTGTTACAGAATGTCATGATGAGGAGCTCAAAAAGACAGTGTGAAAAATGCTACCGCTTCCAAGAGCTTGAGAGTGTGTGAGTGTGTGACTGATAAACAGAATGAAGATTTACCTGCATGGACAAACCTGCACGTAAGGATTTAGGTTCTGCTTTAATGGAGGTATTTCATGTTTCAACTCTACAAGAGAAAAGGCTTCAAAGATGAGGACTGTCTTCTCCTTGCACTAACAGTGTCTCAGGGAAACTTTCCCAAGAGGAATAGTCTGAAAAAGTGTTTATTTACAAAAATAGTAAAGAGAGAGTAAAGAGAACAACCCATCTGGCTCACACTGTGAACACACAGGTGGTGAGAGCTGATGAGACCACCATTAGAACATCTGGAAAGAAAATATCACTATGGCAGTTTAAGGGCTTTGTCTGTTAAACTGTGTGGTCAACCACTTAAACGCCCCTGATTTGTAGGGTTAATTTTTCTAGAACCAGGAAAACATAGAAACAATATTTGGTTACCAAACGAGAGGCAGTAAACAGGCATTGTGCAACATCGCTATGGGTGTGACCACCCAGGTCCAGCATCTGAGATCTAGTCTGGAAATGAGTCAAACACAATCCAGCACTGTGCAACACAAAGACTACCCACATGTTCTTCCTGCAGTGAAAAATCAAAGCTCTTCCCTCTAAGATAAATATCACCCAACAAGAATATCACACATCTTTCATCATCAGGCCAAATGTGGACGGGAAACAATCATTTTACAGTATGTGAAAACATGTAATTTCTAAATGTCTGAGGAGGAACAAAAACGTGATCACTGCCAAGAAGCTTTTGCTGTATCTGTTTCCAGCCATTCCAGCGTGCTAACCTTTACAGCAGAAAATCCCTCGGCTTATTTCTCTCTGGACTGTTTGAATAGCCTGGGATACGCCGTATCACACCATCAAGACAGGAACATTTAAACAAGAGAAACAGAGCCAGCTATGGTGAAACCCTCCACACGGTCTGTCTGGCCAAAGGTCTCCTTCACTCACCGTCACTCCACTCCCACCTCACCAGCAGATAAAGACGCAACATCCAGAAATAAACTGAAAGGAGAGATCAAAGATGTTTGAGTTGAGCTGGCCAGAAATATCATTCTGAGGTGAAAGTTGCTCTCCAAGCATTTGTCTAAGTAACAAACTGTCTCCTCTGGTATGTGCTACTGAATAGAATTGGCTGGGAAGCCGTTCACAAAGGTCTATTTTTCATCTTGCAACACCTCCAGCTATATTTCAGGCACAACTCTCAGGCATAAGCAGAATATTAATAAATCAAGACAAAAATCATCCAGAGTGCTCCTTTTGGATGCTTCCTACACACTGGGGAGTAATTTGTTATTGCAGGTGGCCCCTTACAAGCCCAGTGTTCCTTCTCAAGTATCCCAAATAAAGAAAACAAAGGCGTTTTCTATCTTTGCTCTGCACAGAAAGCATAAAATACAAAAAGTACAGCTTTGCATGATTAAATAAATAAAAATAGAAAACAACTGTTTTTTGTGCTCTCTATTATTAGGCTGATGCCAGGACTTGTGTGGCAAACACTTTGCATAAGTAAATTAACAGAGGTAGATTAGTCTATTGACCTATCTTATCTTCTAAGGATTTTGAACTGTTAATTCACACTTTCATTTTCTCCCGTTTAGACTATTGTAATTCCCTCTACACGTGCCTCAGTCAAGCTGCTTTAAATCATTTACAATTGGTTCAAAATGCAGCTGCCAGACTATTAACCAGAACCAGCCATCGGTCCCACATTATCCCTGTTCTTGCATCCCTCCAATGGCTTCCTGGAAAATTCAGAATAAACTACAAGATCCTGTTGATTACATATAAGGCACTATACGACCTCGCCCCCCCTACATTTCCGATCTCCTTGTTTCTCATTGCACTTCCCGGCCGCTCCGATCTTTAAATCTCAGCCTTTTATCCATCCCCCCGCTCCAACTGCAAAACAAAAGGTGCTTTTGCTGTCTTAGCCCCAGCCCTCTGGAATCTTCTTCCCCAATCGGTCAGATTTGCTGAATCTTTGGACAGTTTTAAGCAGCTTCTAAAAACCCACCTTTATAGACAAGCCTTTTTATAAATCTCTTTGTTTTTGTGCTGTGTTTTATATTGCAATTAATTTCTTTTTTCTTTCTTCTATTTTTTTTATTCATTTTGATTTTTCGTACGTGTGTGAAACACTTTGTAACTGTGTGTTTTAAAAAGTGCTATATAAATAAAGCTTTACTTTACTTACTTACTTACTGTTTCTCCCATAATCCCTTTGTTGCCCAGAGGAAGGGATTTGTGGGTCAAGCCTGTGGGGGTGGGGGGTGTATTCACTCTGTGTCCACCTATAGCAGTATGGCCTGACAAGCTACGATGCGTCTACCAGACAAGTGGGAGAAGCCTTCGTGCCTTGCTCCCCCCTCCCCCAACCGACACACAACCAGACACACACGCATGCATACATCTTCCCGCAGACAGACCAGGAACAAACCATAATGGCACAATGACCTACAAACCACAACCCCACAGGAATTATTCACAAGCTTTTAAATCAGATTCCATTAAGGGTGGGTGGGGGTGGGGGTGGGGTGTAGGGTAGGACCCTGAGCCCATGCATTCTAACACACCATAATTTAATGAGCTCACACCAAAACCAAAGACATCCGCTGGTTCATGCTAAACGCTCCTGCTTTATTTCCAACATACTGTATATTGGTCATCCAGTAGAAGGAAGAACCCAGGTAAAGAAATACATTCATCAAAAGAGGACACCGAAAAGTTGTAAGCAGCACAAAAAGAAGTAGCAAAAGAAAAAACTAAATTAGTTGGCAGATGGCATTTTATTTTTCTTGTGCTGGTGATGATGCTAAAAGTCTAGAAACAACATGAGCAAAAGACACACTTGTCAGCCTTGTCAGCGGTTTAATTACAAAGCTCTTATCTTTTTTTCTGGCTAGGTTATTAGCATAAATATAGATCTTATTATGATTAGATATAAGTATGATTGAAGTAATTAACCTCAATAAACCCAATTAATACTTAGTGTAACACAGAGTAATTTGAGATAAGGACCTTGCTGCGATAAAAAAGTGCAGTTCCGCATAATGCAAAGATACATGAGTAAACTGTGAAGACTCATGAAGGCTGGAGTTATTTATCATGACATTTACCAAAGCAGCAACTACAGCTCGGAGCAAGACAAAATCTCTTTTCATGTTTCTCGTCTCCTTTCAAGATTTGTAACTCAGAATGGAACCTAAGTGAATTTAGCAAAGAATGAAAATAAGATGTTGCTGTTGTGTTACATGGTAGAAAATAACATTTTCTGTCTTTACGCCTTTTAGTCAGGGGCATTTAATACACTTAAAATGGGCAAGCACTATTTTATAATGTTCAGTTTGTTTCTCTGAAACTTCTCCTGAAAAAGTAATTTTGATCTCAACAGACCACCCTGGTTTGATAAACTTCAGATACAACTAAATTCATGCTTTGTGGGGCTACACTTGAGCTAAGTGATAACATTAGCATGCTAACATGCTCACAAACAATGCTAACATGCTGATGTTTAGCAGGTATCATGTTTACAATGTTTACCATCTTAGTTTAGCATGTTAGCATGCTAATATTTGCTAATTAGCACTAAAGCAGCTCTGGCTGATGGAAATATCATTTGTTTCGCAGGTATTTTGTGTATCGGACACATTGACGTTTTGACGTAATGACAGCACTACATGTATGAGAAATTTTACTCACAACTACAATATGAACCTCATGGTGGCGCTAGAACTCATTGGAGAACACCAAAGTCTTTACAATTCATCCTCTGGGGACAATGAATGCCTGTGCAAAATTCCATGGCAATCCATCAAATAGGTGTTTAGTTGTTTAATTTCCATTCTCAACAACTCTCTTTCAAACTGGTGAACCGACCAACAGACCCACATTGCCACGCTGCTGGCAAATTAAATCACTTTGTAACCTCAGTTAGAGGTCAGTTACAAATATAGTTTTATTATTATAACTTTCATTAACAGTATGGTGAGGGAACAGCAAGAGAACATAGAGTCTGGTTGTAACACATAACGTTTTCAAGTGAGAATACTGTAAATACAACTTCCTGTATACGTAATTTGGCATTTAAAGTAAAAAATGTACATAAAAATATTAAAATATTACGGTACCAATACTGACAGTACTGTACATGCTCAGCTTATTGGCCACTGGGTTGCTGAATATTTCATTAAAGCAAATACTGCTCAATATTAGATTATAGATTTTCACAAAATATGTAATAAACCCATGTTGCTTACATAACCTTGAAGTGCAACTGGAAACAATTAACACTTTTACAGCTCTTTTCATTCCAGCTGTATAAATGGTGCCCCTGTTTTATAAGTCTTTCATAGTGGGATCATGAAACAAAGCAGCTTGTTCACAGTACAATTCATACAGTGTATGAAATGTCAACAACCTTAAATCAGTCAATAAATGGCAACTACCTTCCAGGTTTTCTGAGATTGTTTTATCATTTACTCTACAAACCACAGAGCATCTAAGGCTGCCAGTTTCTGATCCAAGAAATATTGTGTTTATGATTCAATTTCCTCACTGGATGGAGAAAAAAGTAGCACTACTGGTGTAAAAAAAAAAAGCCTGTCTACACAGCAAATAAGCTGTGCATAAGCAACTTACATACAAACAGCCTAATTCCTCTTGTTCTCAGTGCTCTGATGGACCACCTGTTAGACTTGCTCATTAGGCTGGAGAGTGGGAGGCCGCCATGGGGCTGTTCTATCAAACAGTCAGACTCATCCTGGAGGAATCCGGCTGTAAAACGCACTCTCACTGGGAAATCACTCAGACGAGCTCATAAAATGCACACAGCGCTTACTCACACAAGCTCGCACACACACAGCCCCAATATGCCCAAACAAACACACAATGCTGAATTTGAACTGCTTTCCAATGAACACAGAGGTAATCACTATCACCAGTCCTGAAGGATTCAAAGGCCCATTATCCAGCGGGTTGGGGATTTGATTTTCTGTTCGGGTGGCTCCAGCGTGACAAGTTGCTGGTGAAAATAGATTATCTCGCCAGGGAGTAAGAAATAACTTCCTTCAGCACACAACAGATGATGTCTTGTAAACATTTTGCAATGCCATTCTTCTGATGGAGTATTTGTCGTCAGCATTTACTTAGTGACTTCCCTGTGCAGACATCCTGTAGAAGATCTGCTGCAGCCCTGACACTTTCCTAACAACATACCGATTGTAAAGATGTCAGTTTTTTTACCTCCATAAATCATACCTCACCCCACACAATTTAACTCCACTTACAGAAGCTGCAGTTTAGGAAAGAGGTCATAGCCATATAAAAAATTAGCAGAGATAGCACCACTCTGCAAGTCCCTTTGTCTTTACCCAGAATTCCTCTCTCTAGAGCGAACAGATTATGTGAACCTCAGGGTATTTACAGGAGTTAAACGAGCACATGCTGTTTCTTTACGTTGTCTGTTGGGCCATTTTCTATTTATGTGACTCTTCTTGGGAAGCAGCATTGCCTCCACCAGATTGTGGACGATGTTAAAACTCCCGCAAACTATTTCGAGTCTCGGGATCAGGTTACACTGTTTTACATGAACACGGGAAGTTTTTCCAGGGGTAATGAGAATCTGTGCCAGCTCAGAAAAGTGCAAAGCACACTCAGCGGGCCCCAGGGGCAGACAAAACAGCATTAAGTATTAAGGCTGCTTAAATGGAAAGAAATTCACTGTGTCAACCCAATTTTCTCATGAAAGAGCAAGGAAGCCATAATCTCAAAAATAACATCTTGTTGTTGTTTTCACTGTTTTCTGACTAGGTGATAAATCAATTGCCTAGTCAGTAAAAAAAAAAAAAAAAAAAGTAAAAATAAATAAAGAATCAACAGATTAATAATGATTAGTTGCAGCCCTAAAGCGATTTAAAAAATAACGGTCAGCATAAATGCTAATGTTAGCATGCTAACATGCTCTCAATGATAAGGCTTACATGCTGATGCTAAGCAGGAATAATGTTTACCATGTTTGCCATCTTAGTTTAGCATGTTAGCATGCTAACATATGTTAATTAGGAGTAAACACGAAGTACATCTGAGACTGATGAGAATGTCATTCGTTTTGCTGTTATTTGGTCAAAAACCAAAGTATCAGAGAATTGGAAATTACGACCAGATGATGGCGCTGATGATTACCTTTCATCCTGAGGATAACATGAATGTCTGTACCAAATTACATGGCAATCCATCCAATAGTTGTCAATAGTTGACATTTCACAAAGTGGTGGACCAAGAGACAGTGATATCCACAGAGCCATGCCGCCCACTAGCAAAAGCATCAAAGCAGTGGATTTGTGTGCTATTATCAAGCATTAGAGCTAAATACAGATCATCATAAAACATGGTGAATTAAGCCTACATCAACAAATAAGAAGTGTGAATTCCCAGTAAACACTGAACTTCAGACATGAAAATAAAAACAAATAAAAATAATACCCCCCGAGTAAACACAGTTTTTTCCCCTCATGCAGTAGCCATAATGCCTTGTTAGATAAATGTGACATGAATTCTTCCAGAACAACACCTGCTCGTGACGTCTCTACGGGCTATTTGTGGCGCAGTCTCTTAACTACACTAAGTTTAGGCGCTCTGCAAATCCTAATGCAGTCCAATCAGCCTCAGAAAGCTGCGTGGGCGTGGGTTTGTGTTTACATATCTGTACATGAGCGAGAGACAGCCCATCAACTCCACTGTAGCACCAGAACAAATCAGCGAGTGAGCCCTTAATTCACTGATGGACTTAATTACGAGCAAACTGCATGCTTAACGATAAAAGGAGGGACACGGTGGAGGGCAGAACGTGTTGAAGCGAAGAGAGAGAAAGAGGGATCATATAAGACACAGCTGCGTGCAGATGTGAACAAAGCAGTGGGGTTTAATTATATGAACCTACTAGCATGTCAGATCGCTGATAACAGCATTCAGAGCAGGACGGGCCTTCTCAGAGGAAAGATTTACCGGGCTGTTTGACCAAGAAGAAGTCAGTGAATTAATTACATTTCAGGCTCCTACCTAGTGAGCTATACAATCCAAAATTACATCCAGAAAAACATTTTTGTCCATCTCCCTCTTAGATTTTGACTTACGACCCAGGTGCAGAGCAATACATTTATCTTATTATTATCACATTTTTTTAGCCACGCTAGCAGCTTGGCTCTATGGATGGCAATGTTGGTTGGTTGTCTGCCACATTGGTCCACACTGAAATATAACCATTGAATGGATTGCTATGAGATTCTGTACAGACATTCATGGTCCCCTGAGTATGAATCCTACAGATTTTGGTGATCCCCTGACTTTATAGGAGAGGACTAATTTCTTAGTTTTGTTCACCAAAACTCAGATAATCGATACAACTATTGTCCTCTGACAACTATTTCTGCCAGTGTAACAAATGACTCTGACCACACAGCCCCAGCCAATACAGCAGGTACATCTGTTGGGAGTAAGGATGAAACAAATGGCTCATCTGTCAGTTTATCCACTCAGAATTCTGAAGTTCAGTTCTATCTCAGTCTCCCATCATTGCCCAAAAGTAGTGGTAAGTAATCCGCTGCAGAATAAGAATATCACAGATGCAATGGAGACCCCGGTCTCTGCCATCTGAGTTAATTTCTGAAGCTTAGTGTTACATCCCGTTAGTCCTGGTTCTGTTTCCTGTTTTATTTTGAAGTCTTGTCTTTCCTGTCTTTTCGGTTCCTGCCCTCGTGTCAGTCCTTGATTATCCTCACCTGCTCCCCATGACACACCTGCCCCCGATTCCCTCATCAGCCACTTCCCTATTTATACCAGTACCCTTCGTTGGTTCATTGGGTTCTGCTTACCCTGTGCTGCTCGTCAAGTGCCTAGTTTTCATGTTCTTGTTTTTTGGATGTTTTCCCTGTGTTTCTGTCTCCCGAACCTGGACCTGCCAGCCCTCTGTTACCTGTTGCTTGTCTATCTGCCTATGTGTCTGCATGTGAGCTGTTTTTTTTACCTGAATAAGTCACGGAACTGCATAGTCTACCCGTTGGTCTGCACTTGGGTTCAATCCCTGCAACCCACCCTAACACTTAGCAGATATTAAAAATTCAAGTCCCACAAACTGTGTTAAAATGCCACACAGTGCACATATCTACACATCTAGTTCAGCTCTGTAACCAAAGGGTTCGGGCCAGACTTTTGCATTTGTACCATTGTAGCACACATGACTGGCGCTGTTGCCGTCCAGAGGAGCCAGCAGGAAAAAGGCTGCTCAACTGTCCTTCAAAAGATGAAGGGAATCATGATGTCCTGTCATTCTTGTCTGATACTTAAACTGTGGTTTATAGTAAAGGATGCAGTTAAGAGGACTGAACACACACACATCAGTGGTGTGAAGGCAGACATCATCCTCTGGACTACCCTCCTCATCACTTCTATAATCCTCAGGGACTGCTTTGAGGGCTGCAAGTGAGGGACCTTCAGTGAGAGGCCTTCAGCAGCAGTACATGAGGTGTGCTCACAGGTTTTTGAGGTGCAAAGTGTGAGCTATTATTCCCTCCAACCCTTCAGCTGCCCTTCCTGAGGGTGAAGAATTCTCTCTAAACCCCAAAGAAAAATACTTGTATATGGATTTTTATGACAATGTACTTGCAATTGACCTATCCCCTCTTATGGCTTAGAAAGTGAGTGAGTTGGAAGGCGATGCTGCCAAACACTGCACTGCATGATAGGATTCTATACTGTACATGCAAACACATGAAGCACTAAAGCTGGCTTCAAAGTCGGTGCCACAACCCAGGAAAAAAACACCAACTCTGCATTAGTGTCTTTCGATTGTATTATTCATGTTGTACCAAGAAATTATTTAGGCCTTGCCCCGAGCAAATGCCAGTATTTGGTGGAATTAATGGACACCACACACCAGGTATTGCACACCACAATCAAGCCTACATCCCAAAGATGTGAGCTCATGTATTTCCAATACAGCAGAATTGTGGTTATTAATTTTTGTGACTTCTAATGTGGGATTTGAACTACACACAAGTGTGCGACGTCTCCATTCCCTTGTAGTGGGACTCCATGTAATGCTATATCAAAAGCCTTCGTTTGGGATCCACATTGCATTTTATGTCCTTGATAGCACTTACAATGATGGGCAGTTAAAAAGAATTATTCTCTGCCTGTAGTATGGAAAACCACATGGTCAAACATATGGCCAGTAAAAACAAATGGCCTGTGTCACTGAGATATTTTCTAATAACATCACAAGTGTAGTGTGGCAAAATGGTTGGTTTATAAGCCTGAATGAGAACAAAGAGCTGCAGCACCATTTCCACACCCCAATCATGTAGTATTGATCTTCCTGTGGGTCGTGGATGCCTCAGGACTGTACTTGTCATCTCATTTCACCAAGCCAGTAGGTGGGCTTTAACAAATCAATTACCAGCCGCTTGCTGGTTAGCTCTATTAGAGGCCACCATTGGCCCTTGGTTTTTGGAGCAAAACACTGTTTGTCTGACAATACTGCTCTATATTTGATTCATTCAAACACACAAAGCTCCATCAGAGCTAACTGATGACCAAAGCAAAATGTTTTACAGTACTGACACTAAAAACCATTCTGTCTTGACTAAGGGCGTTTTTACACCTAACCTGTTTGGTTTGGTTAAAACGAACCCTGGTGCGTTTGCCCATTTGTGTATTAATCCTCATTTTCCTTCAAACTACAGTGCCCAGCTGTTTAAAGAAATAAGTGAATCTGTTTTTTAATAAAAGGATATACTTGTGACCTGTTTTTTTTAAGATTTATGTCTACAGTAATAAAGATTCCTCTGAAGTTCATCACAATCAGTGAGCATTCAGGGAAAATTAACGGGTACTTTCTGTTCATTGTGAGCAAGGCGACATCATTTCATGGTTATCCGTAAGAAAGCAGATGATTTAGCTGTACCAAAACTCTTGAGGTAAACACTGCTGAACACTGAGCTGGTGTTTTAACCAACTCATAAATCTCACAATTATCTGACTAGGCCTACAGTATACTTCAGAAGCTGGTCCCAAATAAACAGTCTTGAATCCTGCTCAAATAAACACAGTCCCAACAGCCATAAACACATCACCAACTGAGCTAATAACCCAGACCGAAGCTACTGAAAATAATGCAAGCAAGTATGTGCTGTCAAGCCTTGTAGACATGTACTGTGTGAGGAAATAGTGTTTACTTCTGGCATTTGGTTGAAGGATGCTGAAGATATGCCAGGATATTTGTCCACAGTATGATTCAATAAGATTCAATCATTTCTGCTGAAGTATTGAGACAGTATGTTGTTTTTGCATTGTTGGACTGGCTTGTTAACCTGCATGATTTGCAGTATACACCATAAGGCATCAGGTGTGATTTCATATTTTTCTGCTTTCACTCGACACACGGTGTGTTCCTACTAATAAAGTGTGTTTGATCTCCTAAGTATTTGCTAACGAGGGCTTTAGAAAAGTGGAAAATGAGGATAGCAGCTCAACATATCAAATGTTTATAAAGTCTCGTTGTGATAAGCTAAAGCGACTTTTCCAGTAAAACTAATGTTGGCTCCTGCACAAAGCTGGCAGGGAGACAGACTCATAGATCAGCCAAAGGTTGCACCACACACAGCTAAACTAAAGCTATATTGGATTGACAAGGTGAAAGCTCTCAGCCACTCTACACTTTACATTAGGGTCTTGTCCAGTGTTTTTATGGATAGGGTTTACTTAGTGTGCGGAGACTGACAACTCCGGATTCATTATGATACACATTGTACCATGATGTATTTATGTAGAAAGCAGTTGCCCCTTATTTTAAATGTTAGCGTTGCGGTTTGTCCTCAACAAGGCAACAACCATACTACATTATCTACAGACATATGAAAATGTTTAGAGCTGAACAGTGAACATCCAGGTAGACATCAGGTCAACTGCGCCGAGGTTTATGAATATGCAAGTGACCTCTGCTTCAAGGTTTAGAGCTGTCAGAAACTGTAACTGGGTTGAGGTGAAAACATTGTGCATGCACTCATAGAACAGAACTGGATTTTATCGCTGTATCTCCTGCTGGGGTCAGTACAAAATGTTGATTCTTTGATCAGTTTTTTGAATAAGATCAAGATGTTTGACAAGTTTTGATACACTTTGATCTATTCTCTGATCAAGATCAAATGCACCTTGCCATAAAGATGCTTCAAGCTTTCAGTTTAGCCAAGAATCATCTAGGAATCGTTATGTTAACTTTTTTCAACTTCTTAGAATTTCTGCAACTTTAGCACGTTCTTGCATGCAGAAATCCCCTGCAAGAAAGGTATGGGACTTGGGTCTAATTTAATGGATCTATATTAAGAAAGGTTTAACAGCCTCTCGACCAGGGACTAAAAGGCTTAAACTCTTAATCTGGTTTAGACTGTGGGTGTCTACTGCTGCAGCAGCTGTCTCACCCTTGGGAGTCCACTGACAGTTACACAGAAAGCCTCCCAAGTCAGACAAATCTGCAAATAATTAAAGCTTGAGGCAGAATCCTCTTTTTTATTAAATAATGTATCCCAAATCTATTTTGTGGCTGCAACTGTTTATACGAGAAAAAAAATGTATTATCATGCATCTGTTACACAGTTTAAAAAAGAAAATGTAAGAAGAGATACCTTTGCCAATATTATTATTTCAGTAATCCGTAGGGTTCAGATGGAGAAACCTGCAGAACCATATAAGAATCTGTTTTTGATTACAACAATGGAACTGTGATGCACATCTAAAACCAGGCAATGCAGAGCAGTCAATGGACCAGTGGCTCTTCTTCAGCTCTGCTCAGGTTTCTACTTCCCAAAGTGTCCCACTCTCTGCCACTCATTCTCAGGCCACGGATTGACCTGCAGTGATTCAAGATATCTGAATGGAGATGAACTGGTCAGGTTATAAACTGGAAATGCAATACTGTGAAAAAAATGACCACTGATGGCTTCCAAGCAATATTTCAAAAAGCTATTTTCTTAATCAGCCAGATAATGTCACACAGCAGAGCTGGTTTATTGAAGAAAACCAAAGGTCTTCTTAATAAATGCCATGAGATCATTCATAATGATGATTATGTTCCAACGATCTACTCACTCAGACAGTGTATTGTAAAACTATTAGAACCTGGCAACATGCAGTATGACTGTCAAGACAAAAATATGAGTAATGTATTGAGGAAGTTCTTTTTCAGCCCATTATTTTAAATGTCAACTTAATGTATTCTTTTGTCCATTAAAAAATAGATTTTTGAATAACAGGAGGCCATGCCTTGTGTTAAGCAGGTTGTGGAGACCAAGCATAGCTTAATAACAGATCTCACATGGGAAACTGTAATTGCACAGGGTGAAAGCCAAGTTTGCAATTTAGTGTAAAACACAAACTACCCATGAAAACAACAGCCAATTACACTGGAAACAACAAATGTGTAACCAGAGCCAAACTGAGAACCAGGGACAATTTTGTGTTTTAAATAAATACAATAAAGATTAATAAACTAGACATGGAGGCAACTGTAAATTGTCTTTAAATAAGTTGAGGGGTCCATTAATAAAAATAAAAAAAACAATCCAGAGCATCTAGAAAGCAGGTATATCTTAGAAACAGTTATTTTATTCTTCCACAGAAGTCTGATTTTCTGACTTACAAAGACCCCTAATTTGCAGATGTCAAGTTGCTGCAAATTAAAAGCTCATTGAGCAGGCAAACGTGCCAGCGTGTGTCCTGCCAACTCATCTGTTCATTGTGACAACCTGTATCCATCATTCGTCCACATGATTTACAGCCAAACGTCTCCAACAGTAGAGTGTGAGATACATCATCATCATGTCCTACATGAATCTGAACTGTACTTGTTGGCCACGGGCAACAGATCACATACAAATGTATTTGTGAGGTTTTACTCCCTCATGCTGGTACATCTCAATGCTAAACTTAACCCATTTTAAGACGTTAACCACTCCCAAAGAGAATATATTTTACATACAAATGTGCTGTGACACTGCAGGAAATAGCAATATAAGTCACTCATTTTCCATTATGGATTTGCACTTGGTTGAATGAATGAATAGGCTCTCTGCAACAGTTGCAGGGAGGAATAAATGAAATCCTTATTCACCTAATAAGGGCCAGCCATCTGTGTGCTCACTGGGAAACTATGGTGGATTATTCCTTCGCTAAAAATCAATAACCTCTCAATGAGCTGCCGGTGGTAGATGCAAGCTCCTGAGGAGAAAGAGAATGTGAGCTGCAGGATGTGCGGTTTAGGGGGTGACATAATCATGCCGCCAATCAAGGTCTATTGTCTCCAAACAACAGGGCAGAGTCTTGAGGGTGCGAACAAGCCCACGTGGCAGGTACCCGAGGCCTGCCTGCTTTACTTCAGCTGTCATGTGGGAGAGTCTTCAGCTCCATCAATAAAGTGGAGTGATGGGCGCCCTGCATTAGCAAATGTTTCAGAGTAGTAGTAAATGAGAAGCGGAGGCAGGGAGGGCAGCACACAAGTCATTTAATCTAGTGTTTAGTGCTGATAATGTATTTTTCTTTACACAAGTAATGGAAATCTGCCAGCAGGGAAAGATAATTTCACTTCTTCCCAGACAGAATCGACTCGCCTGTCATTCGTCTCACAGCATAATTTGTCTTTTTCCGAGATAACAGCGCTTGTCTATAGTTAATAAAACATTAAGCCTGACCGTGAGGCTAAAAGACTAAGCTAAGGTCGACATTTTTTTTGGCAGACTAAAGAGATGGTTTGAGGTTTCTGAGTGACAGTTTGTTTGAACAGTTGTGAGCCTCATGTGTCTGAGGGTTAGGGTCTTCATCGACCCCAGCAGTCACTCACACAAATGAAAACAAAGCTTGCAAGCCAGCGGGGCCGTGGATTGATTTCCTTAAACTGCTTCCTAATTAAAACAGCCGCTGATGTTTCTACCATGTGGTGGCAAGAAATGTGTCTACTGTACAGGCTGGACATGTTTGGAAGAGCCACTTGGGGCTCTTCCAAACCAGTGTGGTTTTGGTCCCTCTTAACATCTCAACAGGTAAATGTTGTAAGACCCTAAGCAGCTGGAGTTCACAGTCAGGACAACACATGCTCACCACAGACTGAAACATACAGCCTCGAGGCCTTCACAGTCACACTTAAACAATCAAGGATCAGACCTTCCATCTAATGCCATAATGCTCTATCAGTCATTCTTTCTTTCTTGCCAGCTCTGCTCTTTTCTCTTTTGCATACCCTCAATCTCTTTCAAATGAAAAATGTATTTTTCTTGAGAGCACATTTAAGAAGTCTCATTATTCTGTCAGAGCAGCTGACAGCACTTCTCTCCAGATCCTCAAACCTCAGGGGCTGCTAAAGGAAAAACCGTTGTACACACTTTCTCCCAAACTTCCTCCTCCGATCAAAAATAAACTTGGGCCAATTGTGTGTATCCACCTCCTGCCGAAGAGGAAGACCTCACTTGGCAAAATAGCCAGAGGGGAAAGTCACACATGGGAAAGGTCAAAGATGAGAAGAAACACCATGACCACAGATACTGAGGGTCAGTGCTCAGCCAAAATAAACCACTGAAATCAACCCTGTAAACCATCATGATTCCATCAATCTGTCACCAGTGTGATTTTATTCATGATGACAGAGAGAGAGGACGAGTGAGCAAGAGAGAAAGACAGCGAACGAGAGAGTTGGCTCTGTCTGTGAAATACAATACAACACAAGCTGTTCTCCATCTGGAGAGATGTCAGACTTGTCTGCCGCACCAAGCCATGACAAGCTACATTAGAACTAGTCAGTTGACACCACATTTGATTGGATTTGGTAATGCCACATCCAAACACAGAAAATATATGGCCCAAAACCTTACTTAACATGGCCAATTAAACATAAAATAATTTATTTAAACAACTCAGACTATTCTACAGGTGTAGCTGGTGAGGAAAAGCAAAAGTACGGACAGAAACAGTAGCAAAAAGCCAGCACCAGCAGTGGGAACTTACCCTACATACTGTATATAACAGGTTTCATTCTTTCATAACCCACACAGCTATTTAGCGAAAAGCCCCCTAAGACTGAGATTACAGCTCTGGATTGGATTCAACTCTTGCCCTCTCTCAGTGTAGCTACTTGATGAAAGGCTTGGCAAGGGTCACATCCAAGTGCGGTGTTTTGTTTTTTTTAAACTTACTTAAATGAAACTATACGAGAACCTGGGCCAGACTGGTCGTCTGGTTGTCAATAACCTGTGGTGTCCCAGAGGGTGGCATACTGCAGGCTGTTGTGCTTTGCTCACATTATGCAGAGTACTAAAACCACACACTGGGTTCCCAGGGCTCAACGGTATCAATTAGAGGCAGCTTGTGAAAAGATGTGCTTCCACCGTTGCTGTGGTTTGGTCAGAGGTAGGAAGTGAGGGAAGAGAGAGGGAGGAGAACTCCTACAGCAGGTCCACAAGAATTCAGTCCTCAATTTGCTCAGTCAGCTAAGTCCACAAATAAAGAAAAGTGTTCTACAATACACACCTGAGCAGTCCCTCTCTATTCCCTTCCTCTTGTCTCTCTTGTCTGAAGTGTACAATAATGTTCCCTCTCTGCAGACACCTCAACTCAATGACTTGAGAGAACACACAGCATTAGAATAAAGGCCACAAGTGGCACAATAGTTGCAGCAGGTTACTCACAGTGGCTAAACTGGCCAGACCACAGGCCCTTCTGCGTTGCATTTGACTTACTTACCCCACTTAGGAAACACCACATACTGTAATCATATTTGAAAACCACTTTAACCACAATAATAACACAAGTCAGATAAATTCAAACACGTGTGTTCTTTAAGAAAACCTGAACCTGACAATAGAGGGAAAAAGGTCCAACCGATGATAACGTCAAATTAATAAAAGATTTAGCACAATTACTTGTTTTCATTGATGGCCCGCTGTACAGTGCTATAAGTCTGTGATTTCTTTCCCCTGGGATCAACAGTAGCATTTGCCAAGATCAGAATTTAGACCACAGTCAGCCATTTCGTTTGGTTTGGTTGCCACTGCTATTGTGTTAAGAAATTCCCAACAAGTCCTCCAAATTAAATGACAAAACACGTAATTTGTAACTGCCTTTTAGAATGACACAAAGAAGCATTTTCTGATCTGACGTCCCTATCGGCAGAACAATATTATTTGTCTGTGCCTTTAAAAACACATTACAAATCACTGTTTATACAGTACTGTTTGTACATTTTATGATGAATGAGCTGCTGTTGCACTGACTTCCTCAAATTCTGAGAGGCAACACATGACTGATAAACAGGATAGTACTGTAACAGAGCGCTAAGGCAACACACCGCCACGCTTCAGAATATAAATGCAGCAAGTCAGGTTATTCTTAAAAGCTTCACAACTGTTTAACTCATTCTCAAAGACAACAAACCCTCCACAGTGAGAGCACCAACAAGTAGATTTGGGTTGTGTAAAATATGTTTAACCATTCTTGATTTCACTTTTTCATTACTAAAATATGGCTTATAATTAAGCTGGACAATAATTGCTCCAATTATAAATGACTAAAATATGGCAACCATTCTGACAGCTTTGGCAACCAAAAGCTGATGGCTGGTTTCCAGCCTGGCAACCAGCTCTAAAACTTGTCGGGCTGCATTTCCCCAAGTGCACTGACTAATGCATCATCTTTCCAGCTAAACATCCATGTCACCCAAAACTGACAAGTCGAGCTGGCATATTCATAATACTAAGAAGCTTCTGTTAGGTCACTAACTGTGAATCCTCTGCCCTCCTTCCTCTGTTTCGCCATTTGAAAACGCTAACCATGTTTACGTACGACCATAATGAGTTCACCCAATTGGTTCTGACAGGTTTGGTCCGCAAAGCTGCAGCAGTTTCTGCTCTGTTCAAACAGTGAACACTGGGGCCTTGCTTCTTGGTCCTTCATAAACAACAGGACAACACAACCAGGGTTTAATGCCCCCTCTATTTGGGGACAAATGCCCCCCTTCATTGGGCCCAGGGAGAACAGAGGGACCACACAGCACCTTCTTCTTACAATGGACAGAGGCATAGCCCCCGAACCGGCCAACTTGTGTCATAACCTTATCGAAACGAGCCAGTGCTGCTTGACAGAGAATAAGGCCACCGAGATGGAGAGGCCCGGTGAAGAGGGGTAGCCTCCTCCTCTTCCTTAATGAAAAGGGCAAACTATAGCATCCCTGTTGGATATGGGGGGCAGGGGAGTTTTTGTTTCTAATGGCTTGGGGTTCTCTGCTTACACGTCTTGCCCCCTCTCATCCACAGTCTTGTTAATCCCATTAATATGAAGAGGGCCAAGAGCCTGAGAGTGGCCACGGCTTAAGAGCCATCAGCCAGCATTAGCCCTCGAAATCCAAACCCTTGTCTAGACCCATTAACAACTTAGCCTGACAGAGTGAAATCATTTGAGACCCATGTTTAATGATGGGAGCATAACATATACCTAGCATTTACCGATCACTACACCCGTTCAAAACATTGTTTTAAGGAATGCACAGAGCTCACACACCAGATGCATCATGTTATTTGATTATAAATCCGGCAAATCTCATTTTGTTGGTTAACCCTTGTTGTACGGCACATTTGATCTTCATTTTGACTTTGTGTATTCCTTGGCAGCTTTAATGCCTTTCTCACATTAGTAGCTGTGTTGAATGTCTGCCATGCAATACTGACCATGTGAAGGATCTGCTTATTGGATGACTCAATCCAGTATTACACATTATTCCCATTTAAGGTGATTATTATCATTGTGTGTGTGTGTGTGTGTGTGTGTGTATGTGTGTGTGCTGCTATAACCACATGATGTATTAGGAGAGATAATCTGTTGGCGTTTAATTAAATAGCCAGGCAAGGAGCACTGAGAATACCCAAAGAGGACTGAGGTTAACATCTTGTGCAGTGCAGCGAAGACAATCTCTAATGCCTCAATCCACCACCAGGCAGCCACCCGACATATGGCCCATTTCTCATCCCACTGTATACCAGTCAGGTGATTACAAAGCATTATAGCCTGATTAATGCAGCTTTGAAGCAGCTTGCTATGGCCGGGCTGAAGCACAGTGAGGGCTTTCAAGAAACGATGGGCATGAAGACTGCTCATGAGCAGTTTTCAGTCCCACAGTGAGACCAGTGACCTAGTGCTGTAGCGTATCACAAATGACAATCCGCTGAAGTGGCCAATCACCGGAGTGACTCGGCTCCCTTGACCCTGCCACACATATTCCGTTTCATCCTACGGCAGATAGCAGTTTGCTCCAGTAATCCAAGGGAGGTACCTTCAGCTCCACTTCAAGCAATCACAGGTATTTAAGACTCATGTATGTATCAAGTTTCTTAAGAGTCTAGACATCATCTGGACCTGGAGGTTATGAGTGTCCGGTGGCGTTGAAGGAGCATGTTCCCTGTGTAACACGTCATCCAGGATTACTGTGAATAAGTGAAACACTTACGGTTTACAGATTTGGGCACAATGATGTTTAAAATGTGTCTTTTAGCTGCAGCATAGAGTATAAACTGTATCCTCTTTATAATGAACTCCAGATTTGTTTATAGCTTTCCTGTTAGTTGGCTTATTATTATAGAAAAAATAGAAAATAGAAATATTTCATAAGGATCCCTTAATTAATTTTTTTTTTTCCTGGTAAGAATTGTGACGAAATGGGGGCACTTTACAGTTAACTATCACTAAACACAAAGTCCACCTGAGGCTTGTCATTAGTTTTGCAGGTATTTGGTCATAAACCAAAGTATCTGACAAACTGACATTTTTACCTGATGGTGGCACTAGAGGAAAGTCAGGGTGTAACCTAAGTAATTAGGAATGTCTGTACAAAGTTTAATGGCAGTCCATTTGATAGTTGGTGAGATATTTCAGTGTGGACAAAAGTGGTGGACTGACTGACCATCATCGCCATCCATAGAGCCATGTGGCTAGAATGGCTAATAAACTTGTTAGTGTAATAGCGTCACTGTTTGGGTCGATATGCATTGGCCTTATTTTCAATAATGTAGCTGCAATAATAAAGATTAAAATGTTTGTACTTCAATGAAGCAGTGTACTTTGGGGGGTTTTGGGATTACGCATCAGGGGCACCTGCTCTGTGTCTCATTACTATAAGATCCACGTAGCCCTTCCTTCCTTGTTTTTTATTATTTATTTAAACATATTTTTGGTATTTCTGTACTGCAATTATTTATCAGCCAACATATTGGCCTAGCTGTATTATAGAAAATGATACAAAATATTGGATTGTAAGTATTGTAAACCAAAAATAATTGATATTCCCTCAGTTTCTTGTGGAAAAAAAAAAAGAAAAGAAGCAGTGAGAGAGAAGCTGGAAGGAGAAAGTCCGCCTAAGCCTGGCGGGGTGACACTCACCAATACACGGATCACACAGTGGAAGCTGCCTTCCCACTCTGGGCCACACAGCAGTCTGAGGAGCTAATTTAACTGTTTTGACAGTCACTGAGAAACCTGGTTACCCAGAATGGAAAGGTAGGGAAAAGGAAGTCCACAGTTAGGCAACAGGAATGCAGTGTTCTGCCACAATGTGTGCGTTTCCACATATTTCATATGTTAGGAAGTGCACCAATAAAACACTTTCTCAAATTTAATCGCTGTTGCACATTTTCCAGAATGCAGGTATTTCTGATTTTTCCTTTCTGCCCTTACCACAGGAAATTCAGTACAAAGGCCAGCCTTTTTTAAATCAACGTTCAAGGAGGTGAAATTCAATAACCAAGATACAGTAAAATGAAGTCTTATTCTGGGCCTGATGACAGTGAGGGAGAAAAGGGAGCATCATATCTAGTCAGCTGTTTCCTATTGACCTAAATATGAACTCACTCTATCCATATGCTTCATGTAATACTGTAGGGTTTTGTGGGTAAGGGCAGCAACTAGCAAACACATCAGAACCCCTCATTAATGGTATTTTTAGAAACAAATGAATTTCTGCCAGGCTAGCTTATCTTGCAATTGTGGCGGGGGTGAAAATAACAATTTCTACCCTCATCGACTATCTTTTGGAAAATGAGAGCTTAGGAAAATGGAGATCCAATCTATCTGTGGTTAGACACTGAGCAGATCTTTCCGGGCTGCTGTAGCTCAAGCAAAGATGGTAACAGTGGTGGCATATTCATATTCAAGAGATTCATCCATTTCGGTGAAATGACTAGATGGCAGGGAATTAGTTATTGTTTCTGGGATACTCTGGCATCTTGAGATTAAAATGAGAAAGGAATTGAAATTAAAATTGCTAAGACATTTTACATCCAAGTTTGATGACACACAACTGCCACAGTGCCTGGTCTGTGAATAGTCTCAAGTTGATGTAATTGTGTATAATCTGTAAACGTGTAAACACTCAGAAATCACCCTCTTCCCCTTCATCTGAGAAAATCTATCGGAAATGTTACCTTTTTACACATCCAGCAGATCCGGAGCAACATTAGCATTCATTTGGAGTAGTATTTTGTGGCCACCTGGCAAATGTAAGTCTAATATTTACTCTCCTTTTAGCTCTGTTTTGCTCTCCACCAAAATGTGGAGTCTTTAACTGCTAAATATGACCCCATGTTCACTATAGCTAGGGGAACTGCATAGTCGGGTGATAATTCTCTATGGGTTCGTCACTACGAACGTCCCCCTTTCACACTACTCATAGCCATTTGATCCAGTTATTAAAAAATATTGTTTATAGCCACTTTAAAAATATGATAATACGTGCTTTTGCCACAAGGCCATCTTCACTGACTTTATTACGGACTGTCTGTGCCATCGGGAACTTTGATGTCTCCATCCTGGCAACTACAAGCAAGCACAACATCCTCCATTTGAATCCACTTCAAACCTTCCCCTTCAAGTTGCAGAAGGGAGAAAAACCCTAAACTGCTTACCAAACGGGACCATCTGGAGGCAGTCGTTGGATGATGAGAGCTGGAGGCCTAAAAGGCTTTGGGGGGTTGTTGAAAGGACGTCAGACAGAGAGACAGAGAGACAGTGGGGCAGCTATGTCTACCAAACCATGTCGTGAGTCCCTTTCTGGAGGCAGGACGGTAATTACAGGGCGCAGACAGAGAAAGCCTGACTGGGAAAAAAGCGGAGATACTCAAACTGCTGGGTTGCTGCCCTGAACATAACCGCAAGCAGCCCATCCTACAGTACAGGGTACAGAGTAGGGTTCCAGATCAGTGCACAGTGCCAAGGAAGAGGCAGCCATGGGAACAGACAGAGTCCACATCAGGCCAGGTAGGTCAACACAGGCTGGTCTCCACCTCCCAAGGACCACACAGAGCCTTCAGATTGAAGCACCCAGTATATTGCAGAATGAAGTACGAAGTGCATCTTTGAGGAAACTGCCTACAATACATGATACAAAATGTAAAAAAAAAATGGAGCAAAAATGAAAATAAATAAATAAATAAATAAATAAAGATTCTGTTTTTTTCCGTAACCCGGTTGGTATGATCATTAAACAACATGAGTCACAGCCCAAAGCGCTGTGTGGCTTCTCTGCCGTCATCGACTCGGAGCTCACATCATACTGCATCAGCGTGTGCGGTTCTGCCCCCAATCCCGACTTCTCTAATAAAGCTTTCAGGGGCCATGGAGCAGAGCAGCGACTCACCTTTACCAACTGTCTGAGCGTTATAAATCATCACCCATGCCCAGGGAGGCCTGCGTCCTTCAGCGTGACCCGCAACCTTCACACATCTTCACACAGTCAAAACCATACGACATCGCGCCACGGCAGAGAAATGAGGTGGGTGCAAGTCATCACATCCGTCAAGCTCCTGACAGAAAACAATAATCCATGAAACCAGTGTGTGTGGATCAGGCTGAAATATTCCTTGAAAACAGCTCAATGTTTTCAACTGTTAAATGGACAAAGTGGCTGCCTTTTTGATTTCACTACTAGTATTTTCACCTTGGTTAACCTGCAGCACAAAAGCTTTTTTCATTCAGAAATGTTTAAGGACTGGGACATCTACAAGCTAATAACGCACAAATGCCCTCACCTGGTTTGGCTGGTATGCCGCATCTTTCTAGTGTGCAAGCTTTACAGCAAGTCACAGAATATTGCACCAGTATTTCTTCTCTGACATTTATCTGGGCTCTCCCATTCCTTCACTCAGCCCTAACTGTAGATTAAAGCAGCAGAGATATGAGCTGCATGACGTACGAGTCCCATTTTCCAGCGCAGGTGTCAAAGCTGTGTATGTGCTAATGATGAGTGTGTCCAGGGGAGGGGAGATGAAAAGCTCCCTGGGGCGATTTGGCACCGTGGAGCAGGCCACTTTTCCAGGCTGTCGTTTTTAATCGAGGGAGGGGCGGTGACTGACTGCAGGGTCAAAAAACTGCCTTGCATGGGATTATTTTTTTTTACAGCCTGGAGGATAACATTTCTTTTAACCCATGTAAACTGTTTTTCCCCCTTTATGTGTGATCTCCTGATGGCCTTGGTTACTATGTATGGAATGCATAAAGCCCAAATGAATGTGTAACCAGCAAACTCCCCTTTGATAAGAAGTATGTGACTCCCAACACACAGTGCCCTCCACAACACTCCATTCACCATGACAGGAATAAATAGAAAGAAAGAAACAAATCATTATGTATTCTGCTTCCATACGAGACTACCAGCCAATCGATTGCAAATCCTCAGGTGTCTTTTAGGCCAGCTCTGTAGCCCCAAGCCATTTTACACGCACCCAAACACCAGACCACCACAATTTTGGATCTTAACTTTTTATTACTAGCTGAGTTATGTCAATGCATTGGTTTCACAGCCATGAGCAAAAGGGTGGCACAATCTGTCTTCTCACAGAGACAAATCAATGTTGCACTGTGACAAAATATCCATATTTAATTCTTCTGCAACTATTTATCATAAACATTGAATGGCAGCCGCAGAGCTTGCTTTTACTTTTAAATGCACACCAAATAAGATATCAGCTACAGATCTTTATTTATGAGCATGAGGCCTTACATTCTGTAATACTGATGTCCTTTTCAGTTTGTGAAAAACATTATCTGAATGATCCATAAATTACTGTCAGACTCACAGTTAAAATAAATCCTGCCCTAAAAGCTGCAGGGTGTTGGGTAATCGCAAGCTTGCAGTTTGATTTATCGTCATCCACACACTTATATTGTATTTTCCACGATGACAGCTTCTTTACCATCAGCAAGGCACATCAGCTTTTTTTTTTCCCTACACAAGCACAGCATTAGCAAGTTAGATCAGTCTGTGTGTCCATGGCTGTTTTACTTTTACACCCTCCCTTCCTCTATCTCCCTCCCCCAGTGGAGCCCAAGGGGACAGGAGACGGCTGCTAATTACAAGCCTGAACCAAACACATGGTGTTAAAAACAGATAACGCTGGATGACAGACAGGCTGCAATGAAAAACATGCCAGAGACAGAATACGTCTGAGAAAATTTTCAAAAATCCCTGGCTGGGATTGGAGAACTCATCTGTTTCGTAAGAGGCCTGCAATAACGTGGACCCAAACTCGCATGGTAATAAATAACATTATGTTAACATCCCTTCACAGAATAATCAGGATTTGGCTTTCTGTCTTACATATAAAACTCAAGGCTCCAGGCTCTCCAGCAGCTGACTCTGCAGCAGAAGTCATCAGCAGCAGCAGCCTCTCACCTCTCCACAGCACGGCCACTCCCTGACAGGTTTATGGACACAGAACACCATCTTTCATGCACAGGAGCTGCTAGAATCACCTGACCTTAGCACAAAGTGCAAAGGCATAGCGACTCCACCGCAAGAAAAGTATCAGACTTTATCAAAAAGGCCTTAGGGAATGTGTTTAGCAGGAAGTGTTCTATGTACAGTACAGAGCAAAGTTGTGAAGGAAAGAGGCTACACCACCAATTAGTGTGGATGGTGTTAATGTACTGTTTGTTCACTAAGCTGTATCCTCTGAGGGTGTTTTAAATGCTGCACAGCACCTGTTATACGACTGCTGGTATAAAGCACATATATAAGATTATAAACTGCACAATATTCTGATAAGAGCAGGTGTATTCACTCCTAATATCTAGAAATATTAGCTCATTACTAATATACTTGTATTAGCTATAAAAGGATAGCAAGATGCAACATAGTGATGGCAGGAAAACAACAATGCCTCTGACCTACATGGAGGCGTGGATGGTGCATTAATGAGCCTGAGGCACTGACAACCATTCAGCCATCAAATATCAAAAGGCCAGCTACAGTATGAGTAATGCATTCATGCACTGCGCTCCAGTTCTCAAACTGATGGTTTCAAGTAGATGGTGACAACTTCCTGCCTATTTTTAAAGTAAATTAACAACAAAATACTTTGCTCAAAGTTTCAGCAGGCTGCACAGTTGGAACAGTTTGGCAAAGGGACTTCTGCTGTGGAGTGAGGAGATGTGTTTCTCCTCCAGAGATCAATTATTTCCTCTGCACAACTCAAGACTTGGAGCAAGTCGGGACTCTGGAGACTGCAACACTTTGCACTGAGGCGTCCAAGAACTGCCTATTTACTGCTGATTTCACTGTTCATCCTGTGGAAGACTATAGTGATCCTAGGGAGATATTACTGCTGCAGAAACATGGTAGGAATAAACGTGAAAATACTGCATGATCATGATCCCAATAAACTCACTAAAAACTAAAAAGTGTAGGCTATGCAGGAGAAAGGATGCAACAGTGATTTCCAAGTTACTGGCACACTGTACTACTACAGATAGTTGAAGATAACAAGTAGATCGATCACTCTACAGCTCTTCAAAGCACCATACTCTATTGATAAATTGATGCTTGCCTTCAGGCAGACTGCTTGTGTTAATGAAAAAGCTCAGCTCACATGAGTTAAATGCCAGTGTTGCTGGTGCAATGAAATGCTGCTCACTCAGAGTTATGGCGACATAATGAAAGCATCATTATTCCTTTGCTGTTGTCCAGAACTGATACGGTGTAGGTGAGGAAATGTAGTGGAGGCAGTGGTGTTTGTAACACGGGGCTGGATGTCATTCATTCAACCAAGTAGCCTACCTGTCATCGTAGCAGAAATCGGCGCCCAGAGTGTTGACATACAGGACCAGAGCCACGGCGCCGCACAGCAATTCTGCGAACATTTCTCTGTCTCGCACACACGCGGGGAAATTATAAAAAAA